>CAUYQG010258187.1:0-26215 GCA_963574415.1 Tarsius wallacei
TGCGCCTGTAGTTCCAGCTACTTGAAAGGCTGAGGCGGAAGGATCGCCGGAGCCCAGCAGGTCGAGGCTGCGGTGGCCGGAAGCGGCCACTGCACTCCAGTCTGGGCGACAGAGTGAGACTCCAACTCAAAAAAAAAAAAAAAAATGTGATACATATACACGATGGAACATGATGCAGCCATAAAAGACAAAGTTATAAATTTCACAGCAACTTGGATGGACTTGGAGTCTATAATGCTTAATGATCTATCACAGAAACAAAGAACTGAGTACCACATGTTCTCACTCATAAGTGAGCCCTGAACAATTATAATACTGTGAGAAAGGGATTGGCAGCAGTGGGAAACTGCCAGGGGAGGACGGGAGAGGTAACACTTTATCAGTGAGGGTACCTGGTCTCAAAACAGATGAAGTAGGGACAAAGTGAGGCCCAAAACTTACCTGTACGATGACCATTTGTATACCTAACCCTGAATTGTACCCCACATCTTTAAAGTAAAATTTTTTTAAAAAAAGAGATTCTTATAGTTTCAGGTTCTACATTTAGGTCTTTGATCCACTTGGAACTGGCAACCAGTTCCTGATCAAAACCCCAAGTGCCCATGCTGTAAGAGATAAGACAGACGAGTGGGACCTTATCAAACTGACAAGCTTCTGCAAAGTCAAAGAAACCATCAAAAGAGCAGGGAGACAGACCACAGACTGGGAAAAAATACTTGCCAACTGTCATGTCTGACAAAGGCCTAACATCTAGGATCTACAAGGAACTCAAATGTGAAAAGGAAAGAAAAAACAAACAGCCCCATTACAAAGTGGGCAAAAGATATGAATAGACATTTCTCAAAAGAAGACATATGAGCAGCCAACAGATACATGAAAAAGTGCTCAGCCTCACTAGTTATCAAAGAAATGCAAATTAAAACCACACTGAGATACCACCTAACTCCAGTCAGGATGGCCATCATCAATAACTCAAAAAACAACAGATGCTAGAGAGGAAGCAGGGAAAAGGGAACACTTCTACATTGTTGGTGAGAGTGTAAACTAACACAACCTCTGTGGAAAACAGTTTGGCGATTCCTAAAATATCTAAAAATTGACTTTCCACATGACCCCACAATTCCCCTACTGGGAATATACCCGGAGGAACTCAAATCACTCTATGAAAAAGATACCTGCACATGTACGCTTATTGCAGCATTGTTCTCAACAGCAAAAACATGGAACCAACCATGCTGCTCATCAAAAGAGGACTGGATTAAAAAAATTTGGTACATATACACGATGGAATATTACGGGGCCATAAAGAAGGACAAAATTATGAACTTCACAGCAACCTGGATGGACTTAGAGTTTATAATACTGATTGATTTATCGCTGAAACAAAGAACTGAGTATCACATGTTCTAACTCATAAGCGGACCTTGAACAATTATTGTAATACTATATGAAAAGAATTGGCAGTAGTAGGAAACTGCTGGGGGTGGGGGGTGGAGTG
This sequence comes from Tarsius wallacei, assembly GCA_963574415.1. Lineage (NCBI taxonomy): Eukaryota > Metazoa > Chordata > Mammalia > Primates > Tarsiidae > Tarsius > Tarsius wallacei. The sequence continues at coordinate 1,499 of CAUYQG010258187.1, forward strand.
GGATTGGCAGTAGTGGGACTCTTCTGGGGGAGGGGGTAGCACAACCCATCAACAAAGGTACCTGTATAATGAACATATGTATACCTAGACCTGAATTGTACACCACGTTTAAAATAAAAAAAATTATAAGTCAAAAAAAATAAAATTTTTATGTGAAGAAATGTAAAAAGAGAGAGAGAGAGAGAGAACCCCAAAGTAGGTATACTAGAAAAGGTCAGGTTTAGTGGGGCCGGATACTAGAGGAGGGGATGGGAGGGACACTGAAATGCAAGTATGTCCGCCTCTGTAACACTTTGCTTGTCACCGGATGCCAAGCTACACAGATCTCCTAGGTGTTCTACTACTTTGCACAGCCACCCCAATGGTCTGTGTTGTGCTTGAGGACAGGGCTATGTCTTCTGCTTCTTAGTCAGTCCCCTCTGTATGACCATCAAACATTTTACCATGAAAATTAACTGCTAAATAGTCATGGTTGAAGGAAATAAAAATGTGCAGCAAATTCAAACCTGATAGGTTAACTATTTTCTGCACAAAAATGTCTAACAAAAATCCTAACATGCAATGCTTAGGCTCTGTATGAATAACATTTGTAAATTAACCGAAGGAAATAAAAAGCACTCAAGGAAAGAAAAGCTGCATAGCAAATTCTTAAATAAGAAGACATGCTATCAGATGAAAAGATGGAAGAAGTAAAGGAGAGATATAGACATTTTTACTAAACCTCCAAATTTTATCTCCCATATGAAAGAAAACTGAAAAAATATAAAGATTAAATTTCAATTAAATGTTATAATTTGTGTTTATTTACATATGTCCTCTCTTCTTTGTGGAAAAAAGTTTATAAAAACTATAATGCTGCTTAGTTATAGTTCAGGAGCAAGCATAATAATGTAATTAGTAATACAGTCACTATTTTTAACGGCCATATGGTTAAAATTAACATTTTTCCTCTATTTTAACCATATACTTTAATTCCTGACGTCGTTTTAGTAATATAGCTAGAGAATACAGGAAGCAAATACTAGCAAAATGAAATCGTTTATAATGACCCTGATCAATTATGGAGGAAATAAGATGAGAATCAATATGTGACATCATATTATCCCAGTATTAACATTCAAGTATCATGAGTAAGGGCACTATGGCAATTAATGTAAAATACGTAAAATAGTTTATTTCACCATATTGCATTGAAAGTGAAGGTAAGAGAGCTAGAAGTGGATGTCAGTACTTTAAAATTTGTCTAAATGCAATGGGTTTTTTGTGCACCAAAAATGGATTTGTAAAAAATGTATACACAGAACTATGTGAGTGCTGTTGAAATTCAGAAAATATTCATTTTGGCAAACAGATGTCAAATATAGATTACTTCATTGTAAATATCTTTTTAGAAAACACTGAATAATCTTAAAATTCCCACTTATTATTCTGTTAAATCATTTTATTCTCCACAATATAAGACAGCGCATCTCTTCTTGCATTCTTCTTTTAACTTTTATTATTCAAGTGGCAATAAACTGTTGTAAAAAAAAAACTACTTAAGTCAACCTTCTTTTCCAAAGCACGATTTTAAAATCATTTAAAATAATATGGACACTTTATTGCCTTCAGGTTGCTTAGTTATAGCATGACTCTTTTAAAATAAGATTTTTAAATATGTGTAACCATTTATCACACTAATAAAAAAACAAAAAATAATTGGATACTCTCAATAGATGTCAAAAAAGCCATTTAATAAAGTATGTCGTGTGCTTCTGATAAAACTCTAAATAAACTAGATATTGAGAGATAGTGTCTTAATATAATATGGAATATCAAACTAAACACAATAGAAAACATTTATAATGCAAAACTATCACAATTACTTTAAAGTTTTCAATACTGTTCTGGAAGATCTAATCAATGCAATATGACAAGAAAAATAAATGTGAAGGATAAATATTATTTTTTAAAATACTCAAAATTATAATTTGGAGGTGACATTATGGGGACTATTGAGAACAGCTACAAGAAGAAACTGAAAACTAATGAAAGGAATAAGAGATAAAGACACATCAAGTGGCATCTGGAGAAATCCATGTACAAGCTTCGACTGTTCTCCAGCAGTGAAATGTAGTAATGTATGTAGTGTCTCTGCCCAGTAAAACCCCTTCAGATTTAGAGTTCAAAGATTTGGGGGAGACTGGTCATACAGGCACTCTCTGCCTACAATATCAGCCACAATCATTTAAAAATCTCAGAAGGAAATGAGTGCTCAGTATAAATCACATTGTTATGTTTTAAAAAAAGTCTAGGCAGGCTGGCACAATGAAATTCAGTGCCCCTGGCACACCAAATTACCTGATCACTTAGTACCACAGGAACATTCAAAAGCCAAATTCGGATGTTGGCCAAAGACAAACTAGCCCTGCAAGCAGATCCTTCTAAAGATAGAAAATTCAAACCTGCTAGGTTAACTATTTTCTATACAGAAATGTCTAACAAAAATCCTAACATGCAATGCTTAGGCTCTGTATGAATAACATTTTTAAATTAACCGAAGGAAATGAAAAGCACTCAAGAAAAGAAAAGCTGCACAGCAAATTCTTAAATAAGAAGACAAAATATTTTAATATAAATACATAACCTCTCTCCAAATTAACTTATAAATTTATAACAATCCCTTCCCCTTAAACCCATAATACATATACATGCATACACACTCACACACACTCACAAATCTACAAATGAGATTTTTTTGAACTCGACAAATGGTTATAATATTCAACTGAAGGTAAATGTGTGCAACTAGTTGGGAAAATTTTAAAACTACAATGAATTATAGTAGAGAATATGTGGGAAGCCACCACAATCTAAGAAATGTAAAATATGTTTTTTAAGTACAGTTATTAAATCTGTATGGGACTGATAACAAAATGGACGAGAGATCAATAATACAGAATATAAAGTAAGTCTTGAAGGAGACATACATGTGCAAGAGTTTGGTATGTAATTTTTGTGATAATTCGTTCGTTTATGTTTCTATTTAACAATAAAAACTCATTTTTTAAAAATTTATTAAATACCTAATATATGCCAGGCAGTGGGATAAAATGATAAGCAAAATAAGTAAAGTTCCTGCCTGTTCAGTGGAGACTAAGGGGAGAAACATTTAAATAATTCCACAAACAATTGTGAAACTGCAGCTACGACAAGTGTTATGAAGGAAGATAGTGTTAGAAAAATTTGAAAACTGGAATGTGACTTTGTCAGTGTATTATCACAGAAGACTTTCCTACAGAAATAATGCTTGAGCTGAGATTCAAAGAGGAGCAATTAAATCAGTAAAAAGGAAAGTTTCTACAGCGAACACGCATCATTCAATTTATTCCTACATCTAGTCTTTTTAGAGCCAAAAAGAAAAGCAGAAAAAAACCCACAACAATACATACAAGCTTTAAAGAGGTTAAGCAAGTTGACCAAAGTCCACAGCTAATAAGTGACAGAACAGGATTTGAATCAAAGATCTGTCTCAAAGCCCATGTCTCTTAATCACTATGCTAAAAATATCACAAGCCAATTAAAACGCAATGACAAACTGAATTAAATGCTTCCAACGTATGTGAAAATATTCTTGATAAAACAGGAGCCATTACAAACCCATGACAGCACAATGATAAATTTGACCCATAGAAAACTTGGTAAAGGACGTGAACAAGAAGTTCATCAAGAACAACTGGTCAGTAAGACTGGCATAAATTATTCAGTTTTATTAGTAAATACAGAGATACGGGTGTACCAGAACGTGGGAAGACTGTGGTAGACATATTGTCTGGACACAGCCTCTCCTGGACACAGACTGCTTGTCCACTTTTCCTCAACCCTAGAAGGGATGTGGCCTTTGCTGATGAGTTTGAGTTGAGCAACAACAGGGACAAGCATTTGTAAATATTTCCTTAAATGGAAGCACGCAGAGTGCTAGTGCTTCAAAACAGGAGGCTGGCCCCAAGTATAAAACCACAGTGCTAGTTTACACTCCTACCCACAGTGTAGAAATGTTCCCTTTTCCCCGCATCCTCTCCAGCATCTGTTGTTTTTTGAGTTATTGATGATGGCTATCCTGACTAGAGTTAGGTGGTATCTCACTGTGGTTTTAATTTGCAGTTCTCTGATGACTAGTGAGGCTGAACACTTTTTCATCTGTCTGCTGGATGCCTGTATATCTTCTTTTGAGAAGTATCTATTCATATCTTTTGCCCACTTTTTAATAGGGCTGTTTTTTTTTTTTTTCTTGTTGGCATGCTTGAGTTCCTTGTAGATCTTAGATGTTAGCCCTTTGTCAGATATACAGTTGGCAAATATTTTTTCCCATTCTGTGGGCTGCCTCCCTACTTTCATGATGGTTTCTTTTGCTTTGCAGAAGCATTTCAGTCTGATTAGGTCCCACTTGTCTATCTTATCTCTTATGGCAGGGGGTTTTGATCAGGAATTGGTTGCCAATTACAATTTCCATAAAGGTGTCTTCTGCATTTTCTAAGGTTCTTATAGTTTGAGGTTTTATATATAGGTCTTTGATCCATTTAGAGTTGATTTTTGTGTAGGGTGATAGGCAGGGGTCATGTTTTAATCTTCTGCATGTGGTCAGCCAGTTTTCTCAGCACCATTTACTGAATAAGTTCTCCTCTCCTCAGTGGTTGTTAGCACAACTTCTGTGGAAAACAGCGTGGTGATTCCTAAAAGATCTAAAACTCGACCTTCCATACAACCCAGCAATCCCCCTTCTGGGAATATACCCGGAGGAACACAAATCACTCTATGAAAAAAATACCTGCACATGCATGTTTATTGCAGCATTATGTAGCATTATTCTAATTATTCTAAACACATGAAAATTATATGTAGACAAGGCAAACATTTGAGCCAGATCTTCAAATACTAGCTATAGAGGTAGCAGGGCTTATAATTTAGAAGAAATTTCTAAAACAAATAAAAGGTTATTATTATCTTAATAGATGTTCGCTTACATGAATTATTTCTCCATCAGTACTGAAAATAAATCAGAAAAATATGCAAGCCCAGAGACCAATGAGGCCCTAAAGATGTTTGAAACAGAGACTGACCTTATGAGCCCAATCCTGTATTATGGTAGGCAGGAACCATTCACAATATAGTCTCCAACACGCAGGACCAATCACCTAGCTAGCTGGGCCCCATGTCTAATTTAGCAAACTATTTCTTATGTCCTTGGAATTACCAAGTGAACATTAAAGAACATCAGAATAATCTATCCGATTGTTTTTGTCAAGTCACAAGTACTTCTAAAGTCTCCAATTCCGAGAAAGTGTTCTTAAACCAAGTGAAGTCATAACCAAATCTCAAAAAAAAATTGATCCTTTTATACCTCAAATTTGGACTTTCCCATAAGATACAACTTTAAGGATCTCATTAAATGATGAAACTTTTTTTTCTTTCATTAACATGGAATTTCCCAGAATAAAACCCAAATACTTTCTTTTAAAGCACATTATTACATTTTGAAATTGGACCCTCTGAATAGGTAACAGATAAGTACAAAAGATATATCCATATATCCATAAAATATTTCTGTAAACCATCCTCAATCCTTGTTTTTTCACAACTTATTCCCATAACACCAAAGCATACTAACTATGCTGCTGGTTATTTGAAAGGGTAAGAAACTAAAAACAAACAAGTCCTTCAAAAACCAAGTTAAAAAAACAGTTCAAAAGGGATATCTTCACCTATTCCTAAGGATTCATAAAAGGAATGAAAACAAAAGAGATTTATAAATCACAACCAAATTGTATCCCTTATATTCCAAATCACATACAGTCTTCTATCTCAGGAAATAAATAAATACTTTCAAAATACCGATAAAAATAAGATAATGCTTGGCTGAGAAAAATAGTATTTTCTTATCTATTATATATTGCACTTCTTTATTTCATTCAACATTGGCTTTATAGTTATTTTAAATACACATCCATCACTGAATTTCAGAGACATCACAAGGAAATTATTGAATGAAATGTAAAGTCAGTTAAATCTATAATACATTTAAAGTGGAAAAAAATGTCAGACTCTCTGTAATTTGAGTCTATATTTGTTACAAACTTGATGTGTAACTTTCGGCACATACTATAGTCTTTCTATTTGTAGTTTCCTCACCAATCAAAGAACTATATCTGTCATACCTGCTGTCAAAAGCTGACATCCTGGAGCAGGAAAAGAAAGGCCTTCCCCCACCTGGTGGACCATATTCTACTTGTCACTCAAATGTGTTCTGAAGATACATGAGAACATTCAGTGTGCACATTTTAACAAATTAATAATATTGCCTGGTGGAAAACATGATGTAAATGCTAATACTACTTCTGCAAGGGGACCCTTCCAACAATGGAATTTATTTAGAAAAATTGTGTATTTGTTCTCACATATTTAAGCTTCAGTCACCTTCCAAGTACTCTCTGTTTGATGCAATCACCCGAGAGGCTTTTTCCACTACTCAAAACAGTTTTGGAACTTTTCAATTTTGATGCCTTCTAGTGCTTCTGATGTTTTTTGTCTTACCTCTTCCACATTGACAAATCATTTCCCTTTGAGGACTTTTTCATTGAGGAAACAAACAAAAAAAGTCACTTGGGGCGAAATCTGGTGAATAAGGAGGGTGACATGGGGTCATGCCATTTTTGGTCAAAAACTGCTGAACACTCACTGTTGTGTGGGTCAGTGCACTTGTAAATCACCCATCATGAAATGGTCAAACGTGTTGAAAGAAACTCTTAAAAAATTCACTGAAGTCAAAAGCAGCCTCTCACAACAACACTAGCTGGTCCACTGATGCCAATGAGTTACTACAACACTTACCTAGCAGGAGAAGCCTGTACTACAAGGGGACCACACTCCAAAAAATAATTCCTTTTGGGGAGTTCCCCCTCATATTATTGTTATTGCTATTTTAAGTAAACATTCGCTCGAAAACCTAGCAAAACAAATGATGATCTACCTATTAACATGTCCTGGATCAATGACAATAATGCTTTTCTTGTATTAAACATTTAGTAAGCATATTATTTTGTATTTGCTTATAATACAGTTTAATCAGTTGAGCATGCAACAGACTAATTGAGTGTCTACTATGTGTCAGTCATTTTCTAACACTGGGAATACAAGAGTGAATTTTTCTGGAACCAACAATCATGGATCTGCAGTTAATTTGCATTATATTACTTTACTTCAATCTTCCATTAAAATACATTGCTCACCCTCTTATCGCTGAGTGAGAGATTGAGAGAGAGGAGTGTGTATGTCAGAGAGAGAGAGAGGTCTCAGTGTTCAGGTTTAAACAGCAAGATATCTCCCACTGTGTCCGTCATTCCATGTAAGAAACAGATTCTAGAGAATTGGATTTTCTCATCCTCTGGTCCAATAAATCTGAACCATAATTCAAACACTGAAGATAATATGAATTAGGAATGCTGAGCTGGCACCGTGAATTTAAGCTGTGGTAGCACATTTTAAATTACATCTGATAATACGAGGTTTGCCATTGAATTAATGTGTTTCAGGAGCATATGGAGATGGAGATGATATTATTACAAGGCACTATTAGGGAACAAAAGAAAGCTGAAAGGTGATCTGACAAGCTTTGTAAGGCTCCCCCTTCAAGTTCTATCATGATTATGTACACAAAAAGGTTTTTTAATCAACATTCCATCCTTTGAATACACAGTCTCTGTTTTCTACTCAACTCCATATGCAGAAGTTCAGTATAAGCTGAGCAAGATTTCTGTAAGTTTGACATGAACTGAGGCCACCATCATCCATCAAAACCAAAAATCACTCTTCAAAAAAGGCAGCAACTTTAAAATGTTAAATATAGGTAATAAGCAAAAAGACATATATGCTGTAAACATTACTGTGACTCAACAGCCAGCCACTAAAGATTTTTTTAAATGGTCTGGTAATATCCAACCCAGGTAGGACTTACAGGTTATAAAGATACCTTTTCATCTATGAGCTTGCCATTAAGTTGAAGAGACAAGATTCACATATGAGAGGAGACCCCAAAAAGCTGGAATTATCTTTTGGAGGGCAGGTCCCTTGTATACAGGTTTCCCCCACTAGGTAAGTGTTCTAGGAACCCATCGGTATCAGTGTACCGGCTAGCAATGTTGTAAGAGGTTGCATTCGACTTCAGTGAATTTACTTTGGAGTTTCTTTCAATGCATTTTCCTGTTTCATGATGGGTGATTTACAAGCACACCAGCCCACACCACGCTGAGTGTTCTGCAGTTTTTTTTTTTTCAAAAACGCCATGCATCCCAAACCCCACCCTCTCTATTCACCTGATCTCACCCCAAGTGACTTTTTGTTTGTTTACTTCTTCAGATGAAAAAAGTGCTCAAAGGGAAACGTTTTACCAGTGTGGAGGAGGCGAAACAAAAAACAGCAGAAGCACTAAGAGGCATCAACATTGCTGAGTTCCAAAACTGTTGTGAGCAGTGGAAAAAGCATCTTGAAGCCGGGCTCGGTGGCTCAGCCTGTAATCCTGCACCTTTGGGAGGCTGAGGTGAGTGGATTGCCTGAGCCCGCGGGTTCGAGACCCGCCTGGGCAAGCGAGACCTCATCTCTACAATAAATAAAAAAAATAGCCGGGCGTGGTAGCGCGCGCCTGTAGTTCCAGCTACTTGGAAGGCTGAGGCGGAAGGATTGCCGGAGCCCAGCAGGTGGAGGCTGCGGTGGCCGGGAGCTGCCACTGCACTCCAGTCTGGGCGACAGAGTGAGATTCCAACTCAAAAAAAAAAAAAAAAAGAAAAAGCATCTTGATAGGCGTACTGCATAAAACGAAGAGGACTCTGAAGGTGACTGAAGTTTAAACATGTAAGAATAAATACACAATTTTTCATAAATAAATTCTGGTTTGGGGGAGCCCCCCTCATATACCAGCAGTTGTGAAGAAGGCAAGATTGTGAGCAGGACTGGGAGAGCCATGTGGCAAGCTGTCACAGAACTGCCTTCATCAATGGAGACCAAAACACAAGGACTAGGAGTCGGAGGAGATAAGGGATGAGAGGTTGAGTGGCTATCTTATCCTGGGAGCATCCTGGGAAGAGCTGATCTGACACTTGTATTAGTGTAGGAGAGAAGGGGGTCAGTGTTCACAGTTATAAACCAAGCAGAGTACAGGCTTGCTCAGGGGAACAGCTTGATGGTTGACATCTAGAGTTCTAGGGTGGACAAGACAACCACATATGGGTTCCTGCTTCAAAACCAAGTTTAGGCAAAAGAAATTGAATCAGAGCATGAGAAGACAAGAAGTTAACAGGAAGCAAATAGATCTGGGTAGGTAGGGGAAGGGATGTCCATTTAGCAGAATAATTCAAGTAAAAGATTGATCCCACTAATATATGTCTCCTAGTATTAAGGAACTTCCCAGAGCAGGGCAGGGACTGCTACGGGCTGACAGAGGACAGCACCACGGCCAGTAATCTTTATCAAGGTCTAGCACCTCTGGGACACTTTCAGCATTTAGGTTGGAAGGAATGGAGACCCAGTATAAGGGAGGCGTAAGGGGCACAAGGCTGGATGGAGAAGGAACCCGGGTGCATGCAGAGGAAGCAGTGAAACACATCCTCCCTTTAAGAAGGAAAGAAACATGATGAAAGTGTGTCTTCAACCTGATAGCAGATGTGTAGAAACAGACACAGATGCATCTCTCTCTCCACAAAGGAAAAGCCCCCTAGGTATCGAGGCTACCTCAGAAGAAGAGAAAACATTGGCTGGGCACCGCGGCTCATGCCTATAATCCCAGCAGTTTGGAAGGCTGAAGCGGGAGGATTACCTGAGCCCAGGAGTTTGAGACCACCCTCGCCAACATGCAAACAATTCCTCCAGCCCCAGAATGACAAACGGTCATCATTCACTCAACCTGTTGCCAATATCTCCACCCATATCAGTCTGGGGTGATCATGGTTCCCAAATATTTCAGAAGAAAATAACTCCAAAACTGACATGGACCCACAATTGCAAATGACTTTTTTAAATGTCTTCTTGGCAAATGAAGGCAAGTATTCCTGCTATTAACTAGTACCACAGGAACTTTGGGATTTGGACTAGACTTAAAATACTCTGATGAGGCTGGGTACAATGGATCACGCCCAGCATTGGGAGGCAGAGACAAGAGGACTGCTTGAGCCCAGGAGTTCAAGATCAGCCTGTACAACATGGTGAGACCTCATCTCTAAAATAAACTTTTTTAAAAATTAGCTGGGTGTGATGGCATACGCCTGGAGTCCCAGTAACTTAAGAGGCTGAAATGGAAGAATCTCCTGAGCCCAGGAGACTGAGGCCACAGTAGACATGATCATGCTACTGTACTCCTCCACTAACTCCAGAGTTAGACTCCGACTCAAAAAAAAAAAAAAATTATGGTGAAATTACTACTTGGTGCCCAAAAAAACTGACAGTGGAAGGGGGTTTTAGGCAGCCCTGTTTTCTGCAGAGTCAGTTGTGTTTAAGAGTTTCAGAATCTGCAGAATGGCCTGAACACAGCTTCGTTCTCCACCGTGAAGTATTAGACTGATCCTCTATTCCTGCCTTTCTGCTGAATGTTGAGTTTTTTTCCCCCTCAAAACTAATTACATTAGAGAAACTCAGAGTAAAATATTCTGCAAAGCACACTTTCTCACTATCCTTGTCAATGAACTTCAAATTGTCCTGTGATTTGGGATTCGCTATTCTACATTCTCTATCCATTTTGAAATAATTTAAACTCCCACATGAGGCAAAAAGCATACAGAATGGTAAAACTTAAGTGGCTACTCCTACAACAAGAATTGGCACAGTCTCTCTGGCCTGAGACAGACACATGTGCCAGTCTATCTCAAAAAAACAAACTACAATCACCCTTGAAAAATATTTTCCAGACACCCTGGCAAGCGGATTTATTTCAAAAATCATCATTGAATGCCTACTATGCTCCAGACAATGTCCGATTTAAAGATATTTAAAAAAAGAAAAAACCCTGACCTTGAAGGGTCGTCTTCTGAGTATAAGAGGACTTGATTGAGCTAAGAGCCTCCCAAGTCCCAGTACTAGGAGTTCAGGAGCAAACAGCAGCACTGAGGCCCTGTGTCCTCCTTTCAGAGCTCCTGGTGTGGGCCTTATCTCTCCTGCTAGCCTCAAGTATCATATGCCCACATTATGTCACAGCCTCCTCTAGGCTCTGCTCTGGCTTGTGCTGTTTGTGTGGTGGCAGTGCCCTTCAGGGTTCTCTCCCCACACAAATAGAGCATCCTATACAAATACTGTGGCCACCCGCTCAGCCCTCAGGTGAGCTCTCCATGACCTGACATCCCCCTCCACTTGATTTCCCCTCGTTTTTTGTCAATATACACCTGGATTCTTCTTCTGGGCCTGGTCCCTTCATAGACTGCCAGCTCAGTTTGGTAGTTGGGAAATAATAAGAAATGTATACGCTGTTCCCTGCCCCCAGTTCCCAACATTGAGCTCCTCATACCCTTGTGGATAGGGACGCTAGGAGGATCTTTTGTTCTAATATTTGGTCTTTGACCCTGGTTCCTGATACAGAGCTCCTAAGACCTTTTAAGTTTCCCAAGTGATGGGAGCATCTGTTATTCTAATGCGACAACTCTTGCTGAGCTCCTGGGTAGCCTCAAGATCAAGGGAACCAACTATGTGATATGAGGGTTGGGACTTTCAGCCACCATATCCCCAGCCTCCTGGGAAAGGAGAAGGGCTCAAGGTTGAGTCGATACCAATGGCCCAAGATTTAATCCATTATGCCTGCCAGCGAAACCTCCATAAAAACCCAAAAGGACTGGATTCGGAGAGCTTCCATGTTGCTGAACACATGGAGGCTCCTGGAGGGTGGCACGTCCTCGCAGGGCATAGAAGCTCCACGCCCCTCCCACATGCCTTGCCCTACACAGCTCTTCCATCTGGCTGTTCATCTGTATCCTTGTAATATCCTTTATAATAACTGGATAAATGTGTTGCCCTGAGTTCTGTGAGCTGTCCTAGCAAATTAAGTGAACCCAAGGAGAGAGTCATGGAAACCTCAATTTATAGCAATCAGTCAGAAGCATAGGTAACAATCTACAATTTGTGATTGGCATCTACAGTGGGAGCAGTCTTGTGAGACTGAGCCCTTAACCTATGGGATCTGTGTCTAACTGAAGTAGACAGTATCAGATTGAATTGAATTATGGGACATCCAATTGGTATCCAATGAAGAACTGCTTGGTGTGGAGTGAACATTCTCTCTCTCTCTCTCTCTCTCTCTCTCTCTCTCTCTCTCTCTCTCTCTCTTTCTCTCTCTCTCTCTCTCTCTGGTGACCAGAGGTGAAATAGTCTGCATTGTGTGGTATGTGAGAGTAAAAAAAAAAAGAAAAACTTTTGGTTTGCTTCCCATTCCATATGGAATAATTATCTTGCTTTGATTTCTTCTTGTTCCCAAGAGACTGCCTTTCGGCCTTATGCATTAGAACCTGTGGGAAATAACCAAACAGGCTACCCAGTCACTGCACATCAAATCTGGCCAGAACCTGGGCCTGTATTCATCTCAGAGAAGAAACTAAAACTATCAGCCAACTCTAAGTGTTTAGGCTCGCTGGAGCAGTGAAAGTTGCTTTACATGCATTTTCTCACTTCACTTTACAATAACTCTGTGAAATAAATATGGTTATCTCCATTTTCAGGTCAGAACATGGAGGCTCAGAGAGCTAAAATAGTGTTTCAAGGGTCACCTAAGTAGAAAATCTAAGTGTCATGATTCAAATGTTGCCTATTAAATCCCAAAGCTAATGCTTTTGACCTTGAGTTTAATAAAAAAGACATGGTCTTTAGGGGTCTTGATTTCTGGGCATTTTCATCTGGCCCATCCCTGGGATGATCCGAAGAGCATTCCCAGCCCATGAGAACATTCCACAGCAGGGCCTGGCCCTCAGCTTAAGCCTGTGATCACACTCAACTAACTCAGAGCTCAGAGCTTCAACCATGGGATACCTTCACTCTTATCATCCCATCCCCAAAGCCATTCCAATTCCCAGAAAGAGGCATTCAGGATCAAAAGGGTAAGGTCTCCAGTTTCTAAGCTGAATCTATGTTAGATGACAGGGCACCAGGCAGCTTCATGGACTAGGCCACAATTCAGCAGACCTGATTCTAGGACCCAAGAATGCACCAGTACCATTAAACACTGCTGTCAGCCACCCTGGGCAGAGGGGCTGTTCCTTCCAGACCTCCAAAACAATTTGGGATCACATCTTCCATGTTTCCATATATCTGTTGGTGGTACTACCATTTTTCTATGTTTTAAGAAGACAACAAAAACAATACCTAATCAACATGGAGCTGATGTAAAAATTAAATGAGTTAACACACATAAAGGGCCCCATCACAAGCTAAAGAGACCCATTCAGTCACCTAACACATGATAAACACAGAATAAATGGTAAATGGTATTTATTCAAATGTTACAACACACACTGTGAGGTAGCTATCATATCTCCATTTTGTGATTTCCAGATTGAAGCTCAGAAAAGTCAAGTAACTTGCCTTAGCTCATGAAGCAATTAACAAAATGAGCTCTGGCTTAATTCCTAACCCAATACTAAAGACTGTGGAAATTATTAGGTGACTCATGAAGAACAACAGAGACATTTCAAATTGAAAAATGGAATCTCCCATCACAAGCTAAAGAGATCCATTCAGTCAAGGTACCCCTAAAAGGCCCATCTCTGTCTCAGCTCCAAACCATTATTCCCAGTCATGCATATTCTTCCTTCTCATGACCACTCCAAATGCAACCTATCCTTGCAGTTCTGGCCCCTACCTTTTCTTTGAGACCTTCCCAGATTCCTGTGGCCCATAATAATCTGTGTTTTCCCAGATGTTACATGGCATGTACAATCTCAAAATGGTCTTATACTCCACTGCTTCAGACATTCGCTTATTCAACAAATATTTATTAAATGCGAAATGTGGCCAAGCATGTGCTGGGATGGAAAATAGAAGGCCTCTGGTCTTTTGGTCCTTTCAATCTAGGATGAAGATGGAGACATGAAAATAAGTAAACATAATGAATTGATCCTCAAAAGTGTAAGAGATGGTGAGGAATAAAGGAGAAATTGGTCAATCCAGTAGCATAGAATGGGGGATGGTGCAAGAAAAGAGAGTCTTAGCACAGAATAGATCCCAGGCCGGTAAAGAACATAGTGATCAAAGACCCAGAGGTAGAAAGGAGCCTGGCATGTTCTGGTGACTTCCAGGAATTAGGTGGGGTTGTAGCACTAAAGATGGTGAAAACAAGGCGGGAGCTGGGCATGGGCCAGGATGTAAATGTCATGTATGCATACTCCAAGAACCACTTGAGAATTGTGTGCAGATTAACTGGATCATATGTGTATGTTAGAAAACTCTGGAAGCCATGTTACAGAGGGGGTGCAATGAGAGACAGGGAAACAGTTCTAGAGATGACCATCGCAAGCCAGGTGGAAGAGCCTGGAGACCTGAAGTAAGATAGCAACATGGGGAGTCAGAAATGAAAGAGAAAACCAACGGGAGAGATGTATGTCAGTTTAGAGAGGTCACTCTTGCCACAGTCAGTTGGGAGCTTGAAGTCGCTACACAGGGAGCAGAGAGACCAGTTAAGAGACCAACAGTAGCACATAAGGAAATGAGAAAGACTTCTCTGTATTTTTTTCTCCTTGTGATTGTTTCTGCCTGACTGATGTCATCACAGGCAGGTCCTCAACCTCGTGAATGGTCCTCTGAGATGTCCTTAAAGACGGTGCCGGCAAATGGAAGTATGTGGTATAAACTGAAGATACACAGTGCTGGGGCCACAAAACACTCAGGGTTTACTAACTTTTGACCAATTTTTGAAAAACTGGTCATGCCGGGAAAACGTCAATAGCCAACCAAAAGGCCTGGTTTTTTGGGGTTTCCCAAGCAACCATCAGGGAGTCACAGACAAATGTTTTAAGCCAATGATAGTTGTTATTGCCATACTATTTCTTTGTCTGTTAGCAACAAGGCATCCCTACTGCGTACTTTTAAGTAGCAATTTTGATGGATAAAGGCAACCACAGAACTGCTTTGAATTTAGGTTATTGCAAGACACAAGAAAAAAATTCTCTAATGAAAGATTTTAATATGATGCTATCAATATCCCTATCTCAGAAATAAATGATGATGTGTGACAGCCTACCTTCAGGGCTGTTGAAAAAAAATCAATGATCTTTTAAAAATCTGAGCTGTGATATTTGCAAAGTGCTTTTGGTTCAGATGAGGAAAAGCACTAGTGAAGTTCACAAACAGATAAATAAATCAATCCATAAAAGAAAAGAAAGGAAGAAATTGCTCACAGAAGATAAACAAATCATTCCAAAGCAGGATTTTATTAAACTCTGCTTAGGTTTGATCCTCACACAAACCACAAGAATTCCCCCGAAAGTCCTTCTGTGCTCTACGGAATCTCCCATGGAGTAGTGCTGACCGCCAATGGCCAGCTGGCTTATTTCAGTTTTCCTAGTCATGTCTCAGAACCATCTTCGAGAAAGCCATTGATTAAATTAGTCAATCAATTCTACATAATAACACTCTCTTCTAGTGCTTTTAATATCAAAAAGCCTTCCTTACTAAAAGCTGGTAGTAATCAAGTGCCCTGGATCACACACGGTCTATGCTTTTTGATAAAGGTTTCACAGTTAATTTATTTGTCTTTGCAAGATGTTGTGCTCTACCACATCAACATAGATGATCAATTTTATTTCCTTTATTAGGATTTTGATGTAAGCAATAATCTGCATTTATAATTAAACTGATTAAACTAATGTTTGATTATTATTTTATCATCATAACAGCTTTACATTTGAAATAAGCCTACTTATTGAATTTTCCTGAGGGTTAACAGAGTGGGTGCACAGAACAGAAAGCACATCATCACCTTTAGGTCATAAAAACACTAATCTTCCCAAAGGGATCACACAATCACTGTCCACTGTGTATATCCACACACAAAGATGTAAACACACACACACACACGCACACATGCACACAATGAGTAATAACTGTCTAACGTATTTTTTAGAACAAAAAGAGAATAAGCCCACAAGAAAGAAACCATAATAATAGTTGGGTAGAAATAAAAGAGGGTTTGATCACACCATCTTTTTTTTTTTTGAGTCAGAGTCTCCCTCTGTCACCCAGGCTGGAGTGCAGTGGCATGATCACAGCTCACTGCAGCCTTGACCTGCTAGGTTCAGGAGATCCTTCTGCCTCAGCCTCCCAAGTAGCTGGAACTATAGGCACATACTACCACACCCAGTCAAATTTTTTATTTATTGTAGAAAAACATCTCATCATGTTGCCCAGGCTGGTCTTGAACCACTGGACTCAGACAATCCTCTTGCTTCCACCTCCCAAAATGCTGGGATTACAGGCATGAGCTAACATGCCCAGGAACACAGCTTATCATTTTTGTGTCACAATTAACTTCTACATTTCCCCCATCTTATTTTGTCATGCAGGACAAAAACATCACAAATAGTTTTCCATACCCTCTTTAACTAATAAATGAACTAAGTTCCAGAGAGGAATAGAGGCTTGCCCAGGTACCATGGCCAAGTTCGTGACAGGACCTGGGTCCTTCCATCTTGTTTTCTCCTTGTCCAGCACTCTGTGAACTTCACTAAAATATCTTTTCCATCCAGTGTCCTATTCTGTTTTTAGGATGATTAACATAATCTTTACAATTAAATATTGGAATCCTTAAGACTTCATTACTTTCATCATTAACATTATTCTCAGCTGCCTTACCTTTCCTCCAAATTATTAAAAATATTACTTAAGCATAAATTAATTATTAGGCATTTAACCTCCAAACACCTTTAGAAAATCAGGTTTATTGGCAATTTTGAATAAATGTGAATTCTCACTTTCCAATTGAATTTAAAAACCAATTACACACAGTCTACTAATGAACATTTAAAATTAATATTTGACTATTTTCCCCAATCAGTCGGGTATTCAGATTGTCAACTTAGCCAGTATATTCAACATGGCCAGCTAGCCATGTTTTAAATTAAATATAAGCCCCTGGGATTTCGACTTTGTGGGTTCTGCTCATTTAGACTTGTGTCAATATCAAGAGTCAATACAAACCTAATACTAAAACACTCAATCTCTTACATTGAAATTTTATAAAACCAAGGATTCTCTTAAAGCATCAATACCCTTTTTAGAGGCATTTTCAAACCCCAAAACAAACTCAATCTAAAGGGAGTTTCATTATAATTGAATATGGAATTGCAAGTTGGACTGTGTGACACATTAAACAATTAAACAAGCAAGAAATTTAATTAAATTTCTAATTCACTTTGGATTTCACTGCATCCTGCAATTAGAAGGTTTCATGCTAGTATCAAGTATTCAGGAGTCAGGAGTGCCCTGCTGAAAATAAATCTGCAATGTCAACAGCAAGTAGTATGTTAATGTCAAACAGATGGTGGAATAACAGGTCCTATTGCTAATATCCACTGGAGGCTGGTTGAGTTTTTCTCCTCTACCCCAAATCCACGGGCTCCTGGACAGGAAATTGGCAGCTTTTCATGACAGGGAGACAGGGAAAAGAAGTAGACCTCTGTTTTGTGGAAAATCTTACCTACCATAAGATCTGTTCTGAGTGAAGAGGAATCCCCAAGGATTAAAGGACCTAAGATCTAGTCTCAGTTCCACTATTTGCAACTCTTGTGGTTTTGGGCAAGTTACTCTGTAGACAAAATTACTCTGGGTCTGACTGGATACAAAGTCTGAGATCATCCAGTACAGGGGTCTCCAACCCCGGGGACACAGACCGGTACTGAGCCATGCCCTGTTAGGAACCCAACTGCTCAGCAGGAGGTGAGCAGTGCGCAAGCGAGGGAAGCTTCAACTGTATTTACAGAAGCTCCCCTCACTCTCATGACCACCTGAGCTCCGCATTCTGTCAGATCAGTGGCGGCATTAGATTCTCATAGGAGCACAGACCCTACTGTGAACTGTGCATGCAAGGGATCTAGGTTGCACGCTCCTTATGAGAATCTGATGCCTGATGATCTGAGATGGAGCTGAGGCAGTAATACTTATATAGTCCATTATATATTACAATGTAATAATAATAGAAGTAAAGTACACAATAAATATAATGTGTTTGAATTATCCCAAAACCATTCCCCCACTCCATCTGGGGAAAAATTGTCTTTCACAAAACCTCAGTCCCTGATAAAAAGTTTGGGGACCACTGATCCAGTACAGAGGCATTTGAGGGAGAAAATAATTGATTCATCTATAAAATTTGGGGGGCAAGAGGGGTAGGTGTTGTTCATGACCTCTATGGTTCCCATCTGAGACTCTTTCTTTGTATTATACTGCCCTCAAGAAAAACTTCCATGAGAAGAGTCTCATATATATATGTATTATACAAAAATATGTATATCTGTAAGTATGTGTGTGTGTGTGTAACACAAAATGTCCCCAAGTTGACTACACTAAGGAAAAGTCTTAACACAAACCACTTATAAACTTGCACAAGTCTGACACCACAAGCAGAAAGATTACTTAGCTGATACAAAAGATACAGAGTGTTGACAAGACAAGAAAAAGTAATGCAAGTCTGGGGCTCAACTATGGGATCGTGTTTGACACCAAGCATCATAATCTTGATACCCCCTGTCTTGAAGGATTCAGAATAGTTTCGAATTCATTATTCCTTAGCTCCTGTGATATATAAAAAATCCATTAGGTTGCTCGATAGTGTTTCTTCTGATAAGTCAAAGCCCTGTAAAACAGTTTTAATTTTTTTCTCAGTCTGAAACATGTCTAGGTCATGATAATTGGAAAACCCAATTCAAACCCCTACTACAATTAAACAGACCAGGCATAGTTTTGCCTTAGTAAACTGCGTATGACCTCGGGCCTGTTTTGTTATGTATGAAACGCTATTTCCAAGCCATCTGGTTTTTAAAATGCACTGACAGCAACAGCTTTAATTTAAAATGCCAGTGTTCAATATGTCAAAGCTCAACTATTCTCTGGGAAGAAGCTTTAATGCATATATATTATTAATGTACTATCAGAGAACAGATCCCTGAGTTTATTCTGACCAACAAGTCATTAGTCAAAGACTACATACAGCAAATTTGGTGTATGAGGATAGATGAGAGAATTTTGTTTCTGGTTGTTGTTGCTATATGAGGAAGAAAAAACAAATAAAAGATACAGGAAGTCTACAGTTGGGGGTTAAATGATAGAAAACCTGGACTTCATGAAGCATGAGTTTTATATCTTATCAGCCATTTGGGCAAGAAATTCTCTGGAGAAAAGAATGGGAAAAGCCTGTCCTGCAACACAGTGTACAAAGGAGTGGGGCGACCTCTATCCTACACTGAGCGGTGTGGCCTATGAACCTTATTTACACTTCTGGTTCTTTAATTTCTTGTTTGCAAAAACTGAGATAAACTGTGCCGTCATAAATTCTGTAAACTTTGAATGAATCGAAGATTCAAAGCAAGCAATGTCAGCAAATAATAATTCTCTCATGGAACGGGAAAGAACGTGGAAGGATTGGAATAAATATCAATGAAAAAGGTTTTTTGTTCGCTTACTATAACTTGATAAGATAAAGTATTACTTTTTCATTTTATTTGTAAGTTGTGGGGTACAAGTGAGGATTTACTACATAAGTAAGTTGCATGCAGGTAAAGTTTGGGCATCTAACCGGCCCTCTCTCCCCAGATAGTGGACCAGGCATTCGGTGTGTTGCTACATGCAACACATATTTTTAATAAATAAAAATAAAATAAACTTTTATTTTAAAGCCCATTAATTTGGAGCATTTGGGACTTCTGAAATTACCTTCTTCTATTCAAAGAGCTGGTTACTTTTTGCAGACAGTGATGCTGTGGATAAATATACAGATGTGGACAAGAACAAGCACTCAGGGACCACTGACCAATGGCATATTCTAGCCACTTGTGAGGCCAATAATCTGAGCTACCAAGCAGTGTTTTCTTTAGAAGAAAGCCTGCTATTCTAATATGCGAAAGACTGGCCAAACATGCGATTTAGATAGTCACTTGAAATCTGGCTCTACCCAGGAAGGAGAAGCTATTCAACGCTTAGTCTAAAGTTTACCCTGAAGGAGAAGGATGACAGTGTTATCACACTGTGTTCATACCTTCAGCAACTTATGTAATAAACATCCAATGTTATCAAAGTACTAGATAAAAAAACACACGTTTATTTAGGACTCATCTTAATCCACTCTGAGAACTAACAGGGGCTTAGCCACAGACCATGAGGCTTTTCCTCCCCAGTTCCTTTACTTCTAAAAACAGAACTTAAAATCTGAGACTGAAATCTCATTATTGAAACATCTGGAAGAAGAAAATATCACAAAGCCAAATAAAATCAAAACTTTGCATAAATCACAGTAGGCTTGATCCCGTGATAAGATACATGTACCCAAATTTTCGATAGAAATAAACTTGTAAATTAAGATTTTATTAACTTTGCTCTAAGGAAGTTCTTGGAAGCCAAAATTATCCTTACAAATTGTTGTTAGTGATATATACAATGTTAATTATCATTTGGCTCCGTAAAAATGTCAAAATTCTTACCCAATAGCATCACTAAAAAAAAAAAGTGGAAAGTATTTAAATTCTAAATCATCTAGAGAATGAATATACCACTCAAAAACGCCTCTTGCTTATAAAACAAACCAAAGGAAACTTTCATCTTTGGCAAACAACAGTAGGCTTCCTCACTATTAACAAGGCAGCCTGGCGTGAGGGGAAAAGCCCTGGACTGGGATTCAAGCTCAGCATCCGCCTCTCGCTAACTGAAAAACACACGCGCAAAATACTTAAATCTCTCCTCTGTCTTCTCTCTTTTTAAAAAATAAATAAATAATACCTTCCCAGCTGCCTCCCAGGACTCCTCAAGAATCAAATGAGGTATTATCCAAAAACACTTTAAAATAGTAAAGCGCTACATAAGAGTCAAGGATTATCACTCCATGCCACTGGACTCTAAATACTCAAACATGAAGGAATTACTATCTGAAACCTTCCTCAAAATACTCAAAAGCAGACTATTAAAATGCTATTCAATCAGAAGTTCCAAAATTGATTTCTAAACACCTCAGAACGATAAACCATCCTATTTACTTCTCTGTGATGACTATAGCATTCAGCATTCATTGCACCCTACCCAAAATATTGAATTGATATTAAATGTTCAAGTTATCTGCACCTTTACCTGATCCTGATTAGCATTCAGTAAACTAGTTAATGAAAGAATCTTCCTAAACTAAGTTGATTTCCATTTATTGGAGAAAAATATGTTTTAAGCATAGACTTGGAGGAATACTTATCTTTAATTATCTGAAAGATTTCCACATAGGCAAAGGAGTAACATGCTCTATTTGGGCCCAAGAAGTTTCAACCCAGGAAGAGTTTTCTACAGTGAGAGCTAATCAAAGATAGAGTAGATAATTCTAGAGACAATGAGTTCCTCATCAAAAGAGGCATTCAAGCATAGACTGCCCTTGGAGAGAAGTTATAGGAAGGGCTCAGGGAGTGAATAGCTGGAACAGAAAAACTGTATCCTTGTCTTCAGAGAGTTTATGAATTTATAAAACAGTACAGTTCCTGAAGAATTCGATCATTATGAAAAGATATTTAGAATCTATGGGAAAAAAACAACTAAAACAAATTCATTTTTCTGAATTGTATATTAGTAGCAAAGCGTATTTTTTCCTAATTATGTGAAGCAAAAATTATATATACTTAACTTACAACAACTTGCCTTTTCTAAATGAAGAGAAAAAAATCTTCAGTTGCAAATGCCTTTCCTAGATGCCCTGGGGCCCAATAACTCTTCAAAAATTTGTTCACTAGTATCACATGCATAGGACTTTTCTACACTGAAATTTCCATTCCTATTATCCTCACATCAAAACAATGTGTAGTATAAACCAGTTCATGTACCTCTTAATTTATCACTGTTTTGCATTAACATGAAAATGCTGACTTGAGAAAACTAGCCTTGTTACAATGTACACTTCATAAAAGAACATGTCTTATTATATCCCTAGAACACTTCCTGGGCATGTATGAGATGCTCAATAAATAAATAAACAAATGGATGTATATAGATATACACTACATAATCTTATTCAAAAACTGTTTCAAGTATGACTTTCTTATTGTCTCAACAACTAGATTACTATTGCCTACTGCCCCATGAAGCAAGAAACCAAGTTTCTCCCATTGTCTCCATTATAAGGATTGTCAATTTCCAATTGCAGCTTATTTTGTATTGTGTAGTCCCAAGTGGTAATTCCTATGCCCTAATAATTTCTTAATAAGAAATATCCTAAAAGTGGCACATGTGCCATTAACGATTAGGTTTAGACTTAAGGTTAAAGCTAGCTTACTATCATAGGATTCACTGTACTGGAGATGATGCCTGGTTTTTTTGTTGTTGTTGTTTGTCTTTTTTTTCTTAGAGGAAACCATATACCAAGATGACTCGGTACAACAAACAATTCTAAAACGAACCTACTCTTTGTGTTAAACTCTGCCCTATCCAGACAAGTTGGAGACAGCACAGTGTTCACCACTGCCAGGTTAAACACTCCTGGTTGCACTATTATTGTTCATGTAAAAAGAAGAAGAAAAAAATCAGCAGATCAAAGGTTCTGTTATAAAGGCTCAGAGAAACCAACACTAATTAAGCTTAATAATTTTATTTGCATTTAGTTTTAACCAGAGCAATGCTTTTCTCGTTGACGGAAATTTTGATATCCAGCCTTTGCTTTTCCTCCTGCCTATGACTTCTTCATAAGCATGCTCAAGAATGCCAAAAAATGTCAAATAAGTACTAAACATAAACCAGAGCAAAAGAAAAGAGCTTAATCCCCACTAGGCAATAACAAAACAAGAACACTATTTAATATTTACTAACGCTTCGTCATGCATGAAATGCTTTCGCGTGTTTCTGGATCAAACAGGCTACTGAAAGACTCCATCTTACGACAGCTGTGATTTTTTTCTCTAAGCACTGTCCCGTGTCCTACTTCCTTTTATTGCTGCCAGTATAGTTCCCTCTCCTGACTTAACTGCCAATTTTGAAAGGTTATAGACAATACATTAGATTCAGGGAGAGTTGAGCTGGCTTCAACTGGAGAGATTAATGTGAACGGGTCAACACCATGAGACTCAGCAGTGCCCAGGGCAACGGACAGGGCAGGCGAATTCCACACCCAAAGCAAATTCTTCATGTGGAAAGCTCGTCATGCAAGCCTTGTAAGGAGGAAGAATAAAAGGTTGTTTTTAGAAAAAATAACTCCTCCAAAATAAACAAACAAAAAATGCACATGGGCAGAGATGGTTTGTGGACTGATATTTTAGCCATTATGCCAGTAAGGTCTCCAGTTTCCAAACAGACACTCACAGGCTTTGGACACCAAGAAAATACCAAAGCAGGTGTCAAAATGTCACCCCCACACATGGCTCATCTAGAAAGCTCCCTTCTGGCCAACTCTTGATGCCACCACAGCCTCCCTTTGTCCCTCCTGGTTTTCTTGAGTGTGCTCTCCAGGGAGGAAATTTCAGAATAAATAGCAAGCACAAATGGCATCACTGCTGGGAAGAAAATGCTTCAAGAACACAAAGAGCATCGCTGATTAAAAGGCGTTTCTTGTGGATGTGGTTGACTACTGAGTAGAGAAAGCACACCACATTGCTGCTACAGGCCTGGGTTCTGTGGGACTTACTGTCCTTTCCAATAAACCACATAATAAAATTTAATGAAACTGGATAACTGAAAAGATGCAGTCTGCTCTTTAAGCAGATGTTTTTAATATTCAATGAGACAGTTTTTTAAACAAGACGCTAAATGGAGATAATTCATCCAGGTGTTTTGTCTTGTTTTGTTTTTATTTTTTGTTTTGGTGGAGAAGGGAGCATTTTAGGGCTAAATCATCACGATGGCCCAGCAGAATCACTGAGACAAAAAGATCACACTTCTAAAAAGGGCCACAGTGTGATTTCATGACAGCTGAGATCATTTAGTGGTAACACATATTCACTACATTCCTTAGAACTAAATCCTCAGGGGTCACTAACTACAGCCCATGGGCCAAATTCAGCCCCCTGACTGTTTTATTGGAATACACCACATTCATTCATTTATGCATTATCTGTGGCTATCTTAGTATTTAGCCATGACAGGACTGAGCAGTTCGACAGAGACCATACAACCCACAAAGCCTAAACTATTTACTTTCTGGCTCCTTATCAAAAAAAATTTTGCTGGCCCTTGATCCAAGAGATGAAATTTGTTATGTCAACAGATACTTATTTTTACATTTGGGAAGAGTCAAGCAGACCTTTCTGATGAAGAAAATGAAGATGGAGCAGGGAGGTGGGGGGAGAGGAAAAAGAGAGAGAGGTTGTAATAATAGCAAGTTATGAGCCGGGCTCGGTGGCTCAGTCCATAATCCCACGCCTTGGGAGGCTGAGGTGAGTGGATTGTCTCAGCCCGCGGGTTCGAGACCCACCTGGGCAACTTGGTGAGACCTAATCTCTACAATAAATCAAGAAAATTAGCCGGGTGTGGTAGCGCACACCTGTAGTTCCAGCTACT
>CAUYQG010258199.1:0-26248 GCA_963574415.1 Tarsius wallacei
TTTTGAGTTGGAGTCTCACTCCGTCGCCCAGACTGGAGTGCAGTGGCCGCTTCCGGCCACCGCAGCCTCGACTTGCTGGGCTCCGGTGATCCTTCCGCCTCAGCCTTCCAAGTAGCTGGAACTACAGGTGTGCACTACCACGCCTGGCTGATTTTTTGATTTATTGTAGAGATGAGGTTTCGCCTGCCCAGGCGGGTCTCGAACCCGCGGGCTCAGGCAATCCACTCACCTCAGCCTCCCAAGGCACGGGATTACAGGCTGAGCCACTGAGCCCAGCTATTTCTGTTTTATAAATGAAGAAAAAGGCTCAAGAGAGGATACATCATTTGACCAGGTCACCCAGTTAGAAAGTAGCAAACCCTAATCCCAAACTCTCCCCCACCACACCCCTCTATCTTGGCCATAACTTGACAACAGCACTTCAAACCCAGATACTCTCACCCCTGGAACTAAACCTTATCCTCCCCACCTTCCCTGTTCTCCAGATCACCAGCTATCTCCTTTCTGCTCATTCTGTGCAATGAGGGAGGGAGATATCCAGAATCCCCCCAATGCTAGGTTCCCACTTTCCACGGTGACTTTTCCAAGGGGACATCAAAGGGAAATGGGGGACAAGGTAAGAACTGAAGGAGCCACTCGTTCCATTAGCAGGGCCTGGAGTGGGAACCTGGGATGTGAGGATCTGTGGCCTAAGGAACCCTGAAGCAGCAGAGGGAGCTGGAGCAGACAGGCCTGGAGAAGCAATCCAGGATTCAAGCAAGGAGCAGGGTGAGGAGCACCTCAGAAAACACTAGTTCCATAAAAGAGGGAGCCACTGTACTTCATAGTAGCAAAAAGATTAAGAATCCAAAGACCCCCAGAGGGCTCGCTTGTTAACCTACCCTATCCTGGTGTCTGAAACGTCTTACTCTCAAGGGCTCCTGCACGTATGCTATCTGGACAGGCACCGCTTCCCTCCCCCAGCACCTCTGTCAGAATTGAAAAAACTGTCAATGCAGTCCCCTCCACAGAGGGGCTGAAGGAGGAACTTTCCACCCTGCCTGACTGACTGGCCAAGTTCTGGGCCTCCCCCACCCATGGCCTTGACCAGTTAGGATAGAGATACAGACCCAGCTGCAGAAGGTGTGTGTTTTGGGAGGAAGGTGGTCTAGGGCAGAGGGAGGCTGTAGCATTCCTACCAGGAAGAGATAAGATAAGGGAATCTGAGGGAAGAGGGACACCCCAGGGACAGGGGAAGCTGGGAAGCCTAATCTGGGAAGCCCAACCCAAGGAGAAGCTTGTGAGAGAAGCCAGAGAGAACACAAGAGAGGCACGCTGTGACCCTGCCTGTCCGAGTCCAGCCCCACACAGCAGGCCCTTTACTCTGAAAGCCCACAGCCCTCCTCACAGATTCCCACCTATCTCCAGAGTAGCAGGACCCACCCTGAACCCCGGAAAGAGGCTGCCTAGGTGATCAAGAATGTGGGGCAGGGAGCGCAGAGCCCTGGGTTCTGGTCCACCCTCCACCTACCTGACCCTGAGCACTCAGGCAGGCCCCTTACCATCCCAGGCTCTTAATGCCTCATCTGTAAAATGCCAACATTGCCCTAGAAGTGTCCCTAAGGGCCCCTCCAGTTCCAGCACTCAGAGTCGCTCTAAGGGGCAGCCCAGGATTTAAGACTTAAAAGGAGACAGAAGCACCCAGGCCTCCCAGAGTCTTGGTGGAGAACAAAGAGGTGTGTTGCAGACGCCACAGAAACACAGGGCCTTAAGTTCCTCCTCAGATGGAAAAGCGGGGCTGTGGGTGCTGGGGCCCTGGCCAGGGAAGGCTCATGCCAGGACATACACGGAGGAGGCTCTCTCAATGCTCAGCGCACTTGAGGGGCAGAGGTGACACGCAACAGAGGGGTGGGGCAGAAAAGAAAGAAGGAACCAGAGGGAAGGAGAGGGCTGGTAAGGAGCGGAGGCTGTGGATCTGGAGGGCCAGGAGGATGGCCCAGAACCTGCCGGCCATGCTGCCAAATCCAGGTGGGGGAGGGAGACCTCTGAGGACCACCGTCTCCCCAGGGGCAGGGGTGAGCGGGGTCTGGCTGGAAAGGATGGGTGGGGGTGGGGAGAAGCTGTTTACCTTGGCTTTGCCCATGTTCTCCCGGGGCCCCTCGAGCTGCAGCCAGAAGTAGGGAGTATCTGGGCGGCTCTGGAAGGCATTGAGCTTGACCCTGAAGATGCGCTGCACTTGCAGACGCTGCCGCTGCACCCGAGGCTTCGATTTTGTCTGCACCATGAACCATTCCTGCGCCGGGGGGTCGCCTCCGGACAGGAGCATGGCTGCCCCGCCCGCCCCTGTAAGGAAGGAGACGGCAGTGTCACCGGGGTCCCAGTGCGGGAGGCGCCCCAGCCCCCAGCGCGGGGAGCCAAGCCACGCCCCCTCCCTGCGGCGCGCCCCCCGCCACGGCCTCCCTCCTCCTGGCTCCCAAACCCACCCGCCACGGCGCGGGCGCCCGCCCTTGCGAGCTCAGTCCCTTTCGGCGGCGGCTCCCGCGACGAGCTCTTCCTGCCAGGGGTTGTAGCGAGGGGTGGGACCGGTCGGGCTCCTGCCGCCCTTCCCTCCGCCCCTAGCCTTCCCCTCCGCCGCTCCGCCAGCCCCTGCTGGATAAACTCTTTCTCCGTCAGCTGGATAGCTTAAAGGGGCGCGGGAGGCGGAGGGAGGGGAGGGGAGAGGAGGGGAGGGGGGCGGGGAGGAGGGGGTGGGGAGGGTCCGGGCCTTCCACCCACGTTTTAGGCCCAGAGCCAGAATCCAGGGGTCAAAGTTAATTTCTTTCCACGCTCCCCTCTCCCTGGTGGAAAGAAGGAGAAAAGGAAGGAAAAGAAGATTGGTTTTAGGGACGCTTTTTTGAGATTTGGAACAGGGTTTTCTCCCCTCTCCTCTCCACCCTCCCCCCACCCCCACCGCCTCCCAGCCGTCCCTAGAGAACCGGGACCTCAGGCACTCCTTCCCTGGGAGGAAAGGGTTAAGGTAGAGTAGGGTAGGGAGCCCGGGAGGCTGGAGCCCGAGGAAACTCTGGGCTGGAGACCAAGCAGGAAGGAAAGGGTAACAGCACCGACTCCCCAACCCCCATTGAAGTCTGGGGACAGCCTGGGGCTGGCGGGCAGCCCAGACCCTCCTGAAGCCCCCCAGGGCTGGAGGGGTGGGGGAGAGCTGCCAGAGTTTTCAGACTCGAGCTGTTTATGAAAGGCCTTTTAGCAAGTTCGAATTATGCTGTGAAGGGAGGGATGGGAATGAGGGGTCTGGTCAGTAACATAATTTCTGAGGTCTCCCTCAACCCTTGACCCACAGCCAGCCAACTGGCATCAGTGATCTGGGGCTAGCCCTGAGCTGGGGAGCCACCTTCAACACCCAGGACTTGGAAGCATTCTCCCAGCACAAAGAACACCTTATATATACAGCCCTGTGGCCTCAACAGAACCTGGCTCTGTGGAGGGCAGGGCCTGTGTCCTGGGTCTCAGTGACCTTATTTTCCAAACCTCGACTGACAGCCACAGTCTGACAGGCACAAGTAAATGAAGACAAAAGGCAGTGGATTTTATTGATTGATTGATTGAGTTTGAGTCTCACTCTTGTCACCCAGACTGGAGTGCAGTGGTACGTTCATGGCCACCACAGCCTCGACCTGCTGGGCTTAGGAAATCCTTCCGCCTCAGCCTTCCAAGTAGCTGGAACTACAGATGCACGCCACCATGCCTGGCTAGTTTTTGTGATTTATTGTGGAGATGAGGTCTCACCAAGTTGCCCAGGCTTGTCTCAAACCCCCAGACTCAGGCAATCCTCTCACCTTGGCCTCCCAAAATGCTGGGATCACAGGCTGAGCTACCATGCCCGGCCTATTTATTTATTTTTCTCTATTTTTTTTTGAGTTGGAGTCTCACTCTGTCACCCAGACTGGAGTGCAGTGGCACTCTTATGGTCACTGCAGCCTCGACCTGCTGGACTCAGACGATCCTTGTACCTCACCCTTCCAAGTAGCTGGAACCATAGGCATGTGCCACCATGCCCTGCTAATTTTTTGATTTATTGTGGAGACATGATCTCACCATGTTGCTCAGGTTGGTCTCAAACACCTGGACTCAGGCAATCCTCTTGCCTCCGCCTCCCAACATGCTGGGATTACAGGCTTGAGCCACTGCATCTGACTTGGCAGTGGATTTTAAATTAGGCATGTCTTGGAACATCTGGGTTGCTGGGCAGTCATATGCTTGTGTGCAAACAAGGGGCCAGGAGCACCCCACTGCAAGGAAAGAGCCCAAAGCAGTGGGGGGGTCATGCTACTCCTAGTTTAGACTGGACTCAGTCCATCACACCCCACTATACCCCCACCTCACCCCACCCCTGCCCCTAATTCTTCACCCTAGATTGGAATCCAGAAAAGGAAAAAGTGATCTGTGTTGTTTCCTCTGGCTCCAAAGCCTCCTGCTCCATCCTGCCTGACCTCCCTGTCCTGTACCTCTTCTGTGCCTTGAAGCAGAAGGCCCTCTGGGTGAATCTCTGTCTCTGGCCACTCCTGTCATCTCTAGCGGCTCTCCCTTTATGAAAAGAGGCCCCTTCCCAGGCCGGGCACAGTGGCTCAAGCCTGTAATCCCAGCACTTTGGGAGGCCAAGGCGAGAGAATTGCCTGAGCTCAGGGGTTCGAGACCAGCCTGGGCAACTTGGTGAGGCCTTGTCTCTACAATAAATCAAAAACAGCTGGGTGTGGTGGGGTGCACCTGTAGTTCCAGCTACTCAGAAGGCTGAGGCGGAAGGATTACCTGAGCCCAACAGATCGAGACTGCAGTGACCATAACTGTGCCACTGCACTCCAGCCTGGGCGACATAGTGAGATTCTGACTCAGAAAAAAAAAGAAGCTCCTGCCTTACTGCCTTTCTGTGCTTCAGTTTCTCTTCTGAAGCAAGGTGAGCACCACATACCCTGGCTCCCCACTCCTTCCCTGAGTGAATAAGTTACTCTTCTTGCTCCCTTACAACTGGCTGTGGACCCCAGGCATGGTGGCCATCTTCAAGGAAAACGCCTACGTTTAATCCTGTGTTCCAAGAGGCGGTGTGGAGGGCGGGAAAGGGTCAAGTTTAGGACTCAAGTTCTTTATAAATGGGTAAAAGAAGGCAATTTCTTGAAACTCTTGTTCCACTATTCCTTAGCTCATAAAAATGAAGATAAGAATACCTACAGCACAAGTCAAAAATCAGACCACAGATTAAAGCGCCTGGCACAGAGTAGATACTCAATATGTGTTAATTCTTTCTCCCCAGATCCTATCTCCTCTCCCCCACCTCAGTCTTGCCAATGTCTCACCAAACCTCTCCAGAGATCTTTTGCTCACCCTTCCTGCCAACCCATCCCCCACTTCATGCCTCCCCTGGATATAGTAGATTTGATTAGATAGACTGGTTTTAGCCCCTGTTTTGCCAATAATGAGTTGTGAACTCTTGAGCAGGTCTCTAAGTCCCTTGACCTCTTTGGGCTTCTTCATCTGAATTCATTCATTGAACCAAATTCATTTGCTCATTCAACAAATTCACCACATATT
This sequence comes from Tarsius wallacei, assembly GCA_963574415.1. Lineage (NCBI taxonomy): Eukaryota > Metazoa > Chordata > Mammalia > Primates > Tarsiidae > Tarsius > Tarsius wallacei. The sequence continues at coordinate 5,560 of CAUYQG010258199.1, forward strand.
TATTAAGTATCTGTCATGAGCCATGCTGGGAATACAGCATTGGTTAAGATGGATACCTTCCAGCCCTTATGGAACAGGGAAAGAAGAAAAAGAAGAAAAGAGTGTGACTTCAGGGAACGAAAAATACCCTACCAGAAATAAGACAAGGTGAGGTGTTGGAAAGTGCCTTGATGAAGCCTCTCTGGCAAGGTGATATTTTATCTAGAGAGAGAGAACGAACTTGGACACTGAGGTGGTAACAAGATAAGTTCTTAATTCTTTTTTTTTCTTTTTTTTTTTGAGTCAGAGTCTCACTGTCACCTAGGCTAGAGTGCAGTGGCACACCTCGACCTGTTGGGCTCAGGTGATCCTTCCGCCTCAGCCTTCCAAGTAGCTGGAACCACACACTCATGCCACCATGCCTGGCTAGTTTTATGATTGATTGTAGAGATGAGGTCTTGCTACATTGCCCAGGCTGGTCTCGAACCCCTGAGCTCAGGCAATCCACTCACCTCTGCCTCCCAAAGTGCTGGGATTACAGGCATAAGCCACCACTCCTGGCTAGCTCTTAATAATTCTTGACTCACATCTCTCCCCAGCTTGAATACACTCAGTGATTCCTTTGCCTACCATATTAGGCTAAGACTTGTTTGATTGTATTGGAGGTCTTCTGTGACCTTACCCAAATCTACCTTCCCAACCTTGTATAAAAGGATCCCAGCTCAAGTGTAAATAGAATTAGATATGTCTAGGCATGTCTGGCAAGGGGGAAGCACACCCTGCCAGGACTCTGTTTGCATGAGGAATGAGAAGCCTCCAAGAAGAAAACTCATCTTGATTAAAGGAGGGGCCTGTCTCATGAGCTTGACAGAGTAATAGATCCTTATCCCTCCAAGGCTCCAGAGGGAGAGGCAGTTCTGTCACTCAAATACCTGGCCCAGATCCACACTTATCCCTGCTTGGGACCTTTGTGTGGGAGTAACCCTGAGAGAAGACAGGCTTCACTCTGCCATAGTCCCTGAGCAACTTTTATTCCTGGAGGGCTCCCATCAGAGTAGAAGTGTCTTCCCAGAGGCACACAGAATGGTCAGGATTTAAGATAGTTCCAAATGAGCAGGTGTAGGCAAGAGCCAAGGAAACCAGAGCTACTCTGTATGTCACTCAGTATGCTGGCCCTATGTTGGTCAGGATCTCAGAAGGAAACACATGGTACTCTCAAAAAGTGATGACGGAAGGATCTTTTATAAGGATGTGGTCAGAGTTCAGGAAAACCAGTAACAGATTTGTACAGTGGGTATTCTGAGGCTAGTATCAGCAGGAAGTTGTTACCACCTGTGGGTCTGAAGAGCAAGGGAAAGAAGTGGTGACTGCAGCTAACCACTGGGCAGAAACTGGAGATGCAGGCCACAAGACAGAAGCTGTGGGTCTAAGTAGAGATCACAGCCACCCACAACCTGCAGTCCAGCCTGGAGAGAGCCACCTTCCAATTCCCTGCTATGCCTAGCATTGGCCAAACCCAACCAGAAGTCAATGGGGTTAAGGCTGTCCTTTGAGGTTAGCCTCCTGAGCATAGCGGAGAGCAGGGTGAAGAGTGGAGGATACACAGAGATTATTCAGCATATTTCTTCCTCTTACACCCCACAGGCTGGTGAGATCCAGAGAAATTATACTAATTTCCCCAATTCTTCCCCTCACAGACACTCTTAGGAAAAGATAATAAATATGCTTGCACTCCCTTTCAGAGCACAGGTCTTAGAGTCAAAGGCTTAGGTTCAAATTCCAGCTTTGTCACTATATCAGTTTCCTAGGCTGCTGTCACAAGTTGCCACAAACCAGGTGGCTAAAATAACAGAAATTTATTCTCACAGTTCTGAAGCCTAGAGATTCAAAATCAAAACATATTTTAAAGCTACTGGTCAAATGTGATGGCTCATGCCTATAATCCCAGCACTTTGGGAGGCTGAGACAGGAGGATTGCTTGAGCCCAGGAGTTTGAGATCAGCCTGGACAACATATCCAGTGAGACTCTGACTCAAAATAAATCAACAAATAAAGTACATGATACATGAATAGACAAACTGTTCAATGGAACAGACTAAATATAGACAATAAGACCAACTATATAGTGAATTTAGTATATGACAAAGATAATCTTTCAATCAGTGGAAATAAGACATACTTTACAAAAAATGATCTTGGGAAAAAGGAGTCATTGTTTGAGCTGAAGAAAATTAAATTAAATATCTACCCTTAACACCACACACCAAAACAAGTTCCTGAAGGATCGCATACTTAAGTATAGGGCCAGGTGCAGTGGCTCATGCCTGTAATCTCAGTACTTCAGGAGGACTGAGGGTGGAGGATTGCTTGAGCCCGAAAGTTCAAGATCAGCCTGGGCAACATATCCAGATACCGTCTCTACAAAAAATGTAAAAATAATCATAATAATAATTAGCTAGATGTGGTGGCATGCACCTGTAATCCTAGCTACTCCAGAGGCTGAGGCAGGAAGATCACTTGAGCCCAGGAGTTTGAGTCTGTAGTAAGCTATGATCATATCACTGCACTCCAGTCTAGGCAAAAGAGCAAAACTCTGTCTCTAAAAAACAAACAAAACTTAGATACTAAAAATTGAATCATAAAAATACTACAACATGCTGGGTGCAGTGGCTCACGCCTGTAATTCCAGCACTTTGGGAGGCAGGGGCAAAAGGGTTGTCTGAGTCCAGGGTTTCGAGACCAGCCTGGGCAACATGGCAAGACCTTGTCTCTACAATAAATTTTAAAAATTAGCTGGGTGTGGTGGTACACACCTGTAGTTCCAGCTACTTGGAAGGCTGAAGTGGAAGGATTGCCTGAGCCCAGCAGGTCAAAGCTGTGGTGGCCGTGAGCATGCCACTGCACTCCAGCCTGGACTACAGAGTGAGACACCAACTCAATTAAAAAAAATTACTACAATAAACCGTGGGAAAATTTTTATATTATATTTGGGAGAGACAATCCTTTAAAAGAATGACACCATATCAGAAGTCATTAAAAATTATGTAATACATTTCGTTTCATAAACTCAGATTTTCTTTTCTCCATGGGAACTTAAACACCAAAAGCAGACAAATGAAAAGCTGGGAAAATATGTGCCAGTTATATCACAGATCAAAGGCTGATTTCCTTAATATTTAAACAGCTGTTACAAATCAATAAGTAAAAGACTAACCCTAACCTGACAGAAAAATGGATGAAAGACATAAACAGTCCACAAGAAAGGAACTATACACAGTTCTTAAAATGTGAGAACATGCTCCACTTCACTCTTAATAAGAGAAATGCAAATTAAAATTATATAGCAAGACATCATTTTTTACCTACAGAGGCAAAAAGTGCTGCAAGAATCAGCAACATTTGCTAACACAAAGTTTTGGCCTCACTCATACCCTGCCGGCATGTTCTCACAACCTCCAAGGACAACTATTGATAATATCTACCAAAAAAAATTTTTTTTTTAGTTGGAGTCTCACTCTGTCGCCGAGACTGAAGTACAGTGGCATGTTCACGGCCAACACAGCCTTGACCTGCTGGGCTCACACGATCCTTCCACTTCAGCCTTCCAAGTAACTGGAACTACAGGCATGTACCACCACACCTGGCTAATTTTTCTTGATTTATTGTAGAGATGAGGTCTTGCCGAGTCCCAGGCTGGTCTCGACCCCCTGGGCTCGGGCAATCTTCTCACCTTGGCCTCCCAAAGTGCTGGGATTACAGGCATGAGCCCCTGCAGCCAATAATATCTACCAAAATGTTTAACTAAACATAGTCTAGTCAATACATCAGACATGTGTTGACTGTTATGTTTGTTATGGCCGATTGGAAATGATCTAAATGCAGACGTTCATACAAAGAAATGCTATAATTCCAAAAGAAAAAAAAAAATGGGCCGGGTGCAGTGACTCATGCCCATAATCCCAGAAGTTTGGGAGGCCGAGGTGAGAGAATTGCCTGAACCCATGGGTTCAAGACCAGCCTGGGCAACTTGGCGAGGCCTCATCTCTATAATAAGTCAAAAAGTTAGCCAGGTGTAGTGGTGTGTACCTGTAGTTCCAGCTACTGGGAAGGCTGAGGTGGAAGGATCATCTGAGCCCAGAAGGTCAAGGCTGTGGTGGCCATGAGTGTACCACTGCACTCCAGCCTGGGCAATAGAGTGAGACTCTAACTCATACAAAAAAAAAAATGGGGAGTAGAATTAGGCACCTTGATTTGCGCTAATATGGAACTGTCCCCAAGACATGCAAAGGTGAACTTGATGAAGCCAAGAGCAAGGAAGGGGAGCTGGAGGAAACTCCCCTGCTGCTGGCTGTCCGCGTCCACTCCACAGCACCCACACCCACAGGCACCATCAATATCCCTAAGGAACTGAAAGTTTCAGGTCCCCTCTCTTGCACAGGCCCCAGCCAAGGCTCTGGGAGGGGCCCAGCATTGTGTTCACACAGTCTTGTGTTTTTGAGAAATTTGCAAAAGACATTTTAACCACCGTGGTTTAAGACCACTGTGTCCTTCTCTTCCAACTTGCCCTCTGTCACACTTCCTCTCGTGTCAAGTGGCACTGGAGCAGTCATGGGCATTTTTGGGATCTAGCTAAGGGGAAGGCAGGTTGGAGACACGTTAATTGTAGGTTTAGCAGGAAGTATTCATGCAGTAATTTCTTCCATGTATAGTTAAGTTACTGTGTGACTTCCTTCTGATGAAATGGCTTCCAGAAATATTGCCATTGCCCACTGTGCCACTTCACCTGGGATGGTCACACAAAGGCAATGGTTTCATAAACTGCACATCAGACATTTCATTGATTTTTTTTTTAAATACCTTGCTACTTTTCTGGATTTTAGGGTATTTATGGTACTTATCAGTTTTGTGAGGGTTTTTTGTGGGGTACAAGTCAGGGTTAGGTATACAAATGGTCATTGTACAGGCAAAGTTTGGCCCTCACTTTGGTCCCCACGTCACCTGGTTTGAGATCAGGTACCTTATTGGTGAAGTGTGCTCCCCACTTCCTCCCCTGGCAGTTTCCCGCTTCTGCCAATCCCTTTCTTATAGAATTATGATAATTATTCAGGGTCCACTTACGAGTGAGATTTTTGGGATTTGGGGTTTTTGTTTTTTATTTATTTATTTATTTTTGAGTAGGAATCTCACTCTGTCACCCAAGCTGGCATGCGGTGGCACATTTACGACCACTGCAGGCTCAGCCCACTGGGCTCAGGTGATCCTTCCACCTCAGCCTTCCAAGTAGCTGGAACTACAGGTTCACGCCACCACGCCCAGCTAATTTTTTTATTTATGATAGAGGTGAGGTCTCACCAAGTTGCACAGCCTGGCTCAAAACCCCTGGACTCAGACAATCCTCTTGCCTTTGCCTCCCAAAGTGCTGGGATTACAAGCATGAGCCACCATGCCCGGCTACTTATCGGTTTTTTTAAATGTGTAATTTAGTTTGATTTTTTCTATCTTTTGGGTACCAAAAATTTAAAACAAAATGCAGAATACCCTCCCATGCTAACTTTTGTCTTTAATTTAAAAGAAAAGAAAAAGAGCTACTGTCAGGAGCATGTTTCCTGTTGGTTTAGACCTCAGAAGTGCAGTTTGCAGGACAGGTAGCCTGATACTACCCTTTTTGTCCCAAAAGGGAAACATTTATTAGTAGAAAACACATGTCCATTATTTAATAGTGGCCTTTTTTCTCACAAAGTCAGAATTTCTCATACTTAAGTTGTAGGCCGGCTCTCTTTCTCCCTCCCTCTCTCTTCAATTATGTTACAAACTAACAGATTGGCTCTAGTGTTTCACTATTGACAAACAATCCTATAATGGACATTCATGCACATAGTCTTTCATGCTGGTACAGGTGTTTCTGCAGGACAGATTCTTAGAAGCAGAGCTTCTGCATTAAAGGCTATACGAGTTTGGATTGTTCTCCAGCATTATGGTGAACCATAATGCTGGAGAACATTGTACTGCAGAAAATTGTGTGGCCAATATGTGGTAGATGATAGAATGATTCCTAAAGGAGACGGTGAGGAGCACAGGCTGCAAAACAAGATGTTAGGCTTGATTTGAAGATGCCAACAGAAAGAGAGTACGAAAGGAGACTTCTACTTCCTGCCTCAGAGTCCTTCACATTTTTTAAAGAATTTTTAAGATAAGCAGGTACTCCCATTATAATTTTTTGGCATTAACAGAAAAAGGTCTACCTGTTGTTACACAAACTAATACCTAGGGAAGAGATTCTTCCTTTTGTTATTAAGAATGTTCTAACTGGCTGGCGTGGTGGCTCAAGCCTGTAATCTCAGCACTTTGGGAGGCAGAGGTGAGAGCATTGCCTGAGCCGGCAGGTTTGAGACCAGCCCAGGTAACTCGGGAGACCTCGTCTCTACAATAAATAAAAAATTAGCCAGGTGTGGTAGGGCGCACCTGTAGTTTGACAACTTGGAAGGCTGAGGCGGAAGAAACACCTGAGCCCAGCAGGTCGACACTGGGGTGGCCGTGAGCGTGCCACTGCACTCCAGCCTGGGCTATGGAATGAGACTCCAACTCAAAAAAAAAAAAAAAAAAAAGAATGTTCTAACCAACGTGAAGATGCTTTTCCACCTCTCCCTGCGACTCATTTGTGAAACAAACACCATCCCTAGGACTTTAGAATTACTATTTATATTGACTTGAGTTGGTAAAGAGAGTCTACCCTGACATGGCACAGATATGGTGGTGTCTGCCTTGTCTCAATCCTGGCATATTTCCAGCCCTTCCTAGAATAAGCCTGGGGTTGGGTTCACAAAGATCTATCTACTCCCTGGCTGCCCAGGGACACTGGAGAACCCTGGTGGCTCCCATGTTTACCCATATTTACTACCATGAGACAGGGTGCACTTTGAATAATTGATGCAAAAAACCAAGAGCAACATTGTTTCAGAGCTCTGTGGGTGTTGGGTTGGGGCTCTGGGGCTGTGGAAGGGACTTTTAGGGTGAGTAGCTGCAGGAGGGGGACAGTGAGCACAGTGGGTACAGGGCATGTGCCTAGATGCCTCTGAGGGCAGGGGACAGGGGAAAGCCAATCAAATGGGGGCTCCATCACAAGTCAAGCAGAGCAAAATAAGCAGTGGGGAGCCCTGGAGGGTTCTCTTGCAAGGGCATGGCTAATCAAAGATACTTCTTAACCCCCTTGTCCCTACCTTTCTCATCTAATCAATCATCAAGTCCTGCAAATTGATTTTTTCCTCCCTTCGATATGTGTTGAGTGCTCAATACGTATGTGCCAAGCCATTCTAAGTGCTGGGGATTCATCAGTGATCATGTTCCCTGCTTTCAAGGAGACTATGTCTAGAGTTTTTCAAAAATAGTAGTTATTATTTCACTGTAGTTGTATTAAGTGTTATGAAGGAAACAATGCTGCAAGTCCAGCAGTTTAAACAAAAATCAGCTTTATTTGCTTGTGTTTCCTAACCTTACCTTAGAAACCACCCTCTCCCTTCTTTTTTTTGAATAAATAGAATTTATTTTTAGAGTAGTCTTAGGTTTAGGTAAAGTTGAGGGGAAAGTACAGACTTCCCATAAGCCTGCTGTGCCCACATGTTCACAGCCTCCTCCACTACCCACATCCTGCATCAATTGGGATACTTTTGTTACAATAGATGAACCAACATCAACACATCCTTAACAACCAAAGTTCATAGTTCACATTAGAGCCCTCTTTTCTTTTTTAATTAAACAATGTATTAACACTGAGACTCACGGGTATAGGTAGTTAAGGAGGCCACAAAGTTTCTAAGAGGGAAGTGGCACACAGATTGGTGTTGTGCACAACAGTTGCTCACCACTTCTCCTTTTCTGACCCATGATTGTGACCTTTTCTCTTGAAGTTTATTTGGTTCAGATGCTGCAGACACCATCCTTTGCCAAGCTACTGACTGACTCTCCAACCGATGGGCCAGCCACCATACCTCCTCCATCCCTATTTGACTCTGAATCCAGATCCCCAGTTCTTTGAAGAACACCGCTTTCTCTGTGGCATGAACTTAGGCAAACATTTTCAGTAACTACCCAGCAGTGGTTTTCCATATAATTATCTATGGAACCCATTTGGTGATGGTAGTTGAATATAGTGATTAAGAGCATGAGTTCTTCTCAGTACTTTGGGAGGCAGAGGCAAGAGGACTGCCTGAGACCACGAGTTCACCAGCCCGGGCAACATGGCAAAACTTCATCTCTACAAAAAAATCAGCCAGGCATGGTGGTGCACATCTGTAGATCCAGCTACTCGGGAGGTCAAGGTGGAAGGATCACCTGAGCCCAGCAGGTTGAGGCTGTGCAGTGGCCATGAGCGTGCCACTGTATTCCAGCCTGGGTGACAGAGTGAAACTCCAACTCAAAAAAAAAAGCATGGACTCTGATATCTGCAGCCCAAAGACTACATCCTAGCTCTAAGGATCTCAATTTCTCCATCCTTATTTTTTATTTTTATTTATTTGTTTGTTTGTTTGAGTAGCAGTCTCACTCTATCGCCCAGGCTGGAGTGCAGTGGCACACTCAGGGTCACGGCAGCCTCGACCAGCTGGGCTCGGATGATCCTTCCACCTCAGCCTGCTAAGTAGCTGGAACCACAAGTATGCACCGCTACACCCGTCTAATTTTTTTATTTATTGTAAAGACAAGGTCTTATCAAGTTGTCAGGGCTGGTCTCGAACCCCTGAATTCAGGCAATCCTCTCACCTCCACTTCCCAAAGTGCTGGGAATACAGGCGTGAGCCATCATGCCCTGCTTCTCATCATTGAAAAATGGCAGGGGCTGGACCCGGTGGCTCATGCCTGTCATCCCAGCACTTTGGGAGGCTGAGGTGGAAGGATTGCTTGAGCCCAGGAGTTTGAGACTAGTCTGGGCAACATAGTGAAACCTAGTCTCTACAAAAATAATAATAATAATAAAAATTAGCCAGGCATGGTGGTGTGCACCAGCTACTCAGGAGGCTGAGGTAGAAGGATGGCCTGAGCCCAGGAGGTTGAGGCAGCAGTGAGCTGTGATTGTTCCACTGTACTCCAGCCTGGGCAGCAAAGTGAAACCTCGATTCAAAAAATAAAATAAAATAAGTGGCAGGAACTATGATGAACTAGAGATGGAATGTTCAATTCAAATAGAACAGGAGTTAGTTTCAGCAGCTAATTGTCAATCTCCCCATTTTTAAGAAAAAATAAACTTGATGTTTATGTGAAATCTAATTTTGCTTTTATGTTAGCAACTGTAGCAGACTAAAAAATATGGCCACAGATTCTTCCCATTCTTATCTGTACACCCTTTGCAACATAACTGAAAGGGTGGAATGCCAAAATGGAATTATTTAATGGAATCATCTTAAGCTAAAGTGCAGCCATTTTGTCAATGCCTAGTTCTGTCATATTCTCTTAACATTATCTAGCTTGTCCTCTAATCAAGGACAGAACCTGTTTCTCAGAGGCAGCTATTGATAATTGTTTTACAACTCCCCTCCCCTGCTTGTTTTGTATTAATTAGCTTTTCTATTCCAAGTATTTGCCTCCACCCATAAGAAACAAGTTAACCTAATCAGCCCTTCATGACCTTCCTGACACAGACTTCACCATGCAGTCATGTGACTGGTCTACCCATCTGCCTGCCATCCATCACCTGATGTCAGTACCTGTACTCACCTGCCCCTTGACGTGAAAAAGACCACAACTCAGTCACCTTAGTGATCTGCCCCTATCAAAGGAAAGGTTTAAAAGCATTCAGCCCCAAGCAGCCATTGCCATTGTTTTTGTTAAGCACTGACCATGTGGCTCTTTGATCTATGGTTTTCCTAAACTTTGGCCCCCTCCCTTGGGGGGTGAATCTCCTCTCCCTCCCTCTCTCTTGTACTTTCTAAATAAACTATATTTTCAAATCTAACTTCTGTGTAATTCTTTGCGTGGCACCAGATCATAGGCCTCCCACCCCCATCATCTGACCTAACGTTCTGGAGGCCCTGCTGTGATTTTGACCCAACAATAACATTGCTGCGCCCCCATCAGAGATGGAGTCGAATCTTCCAGCTCCCCACCCTAGCCTAGCCTTGTGACTTGTGTTGACCAATAAGATGCAACAGGAGCAGCATTTGCAACACTGAGCCAAGACCCCTGGAGGTCTTGCAACTTTGGTTTCTCCCCTCTTGGAATGCTCTGTCTTTCTGTAAAGGAGCCCAAGATAGCCTGAAGATGGATGAGACTGTGCAGAAAGAAGCCACAAACAGCTGGGCGCGGTGGCTTATGCCTATAATAGCAGCACTTTGGGAGGCTGAAGTGAGAGGACTGCCTGAACCCACAGGTTTGAGACCAAGCAACTTGGTGAGACCTTGTCTCTACAATAAATCAAAAAATTAGCTGGGCTTGGTGGGGCATGCCTGTTGTTCCAGCTACTTGGAAGGCTGAGGCGGAAGGATTGCCAGAGCCCAGCAGGTCGAGGCTGCGGTGGCCGTGAGCATGCCACTGCACTCCAGCCTGGGTGACAGACTGAGACTCCAACTCAAAAAAAAAAAAAAGAGGCCACATGGTCAGAGAGAGTCAAAGTCATCTCAGCCAGTCCAGCTACCTCAGCTGAGCCCTCACTCATGACAGTGGGGCCATCTAGGACCAACTAGCTGAACTGCCCGCTGAATGCAGCCGTGTGAGTGTGCCCAGGCAAGACCAGCAGGAGAACCATCAGAGTAAACCACAGAAGTGTGAGAAGTGAATCATTGTTTTTTAAACCACTAAGTTAGGGTGGTTTGTTACACAGCAGTAGATAACAGACAGAAGTTACTAAATCACCTTGCTAACCAAGCAAAAGCCTCAAGTCACCAGTTAGTGATCTCTTAAGTGTGACCCTCTTGAGGACAGGAATCATACTTTATTGATCTTGGTGTCCTCAGTGGCTGCCACTGCCTGGTGCTTAATAAATCATTTGTGAACAAATAAATGTAGCCGTATGACAAACTCCATTACAGTTGCTGCATATAGGACTTTGTCTTATGTGCCTTTTTTTTTTCTTTCTTTTTTTGGAGACAGGGTCTCACTCTGTTACCGAAGCTGGATTGTAGTGGTGTGATCATAGCTCAGTGCAGCCTCAAACTCTTGGGCTCAAGCAAGCCTACCACCCAGCCTCCTGAGTAGCTAGGACTACAGGCGTGTGCCACCATGCCTAGCTAATTTTTATTTTTTATAAAGACAGAATTTTGCTTTGTTGCCCAAGTTGATCTTGAACTCCTGGGCTCATGAGTTCACTAGCCACTGCAAATTCCATTTTGCTATTTAATTTGCATTACTATTTCATCACTGAACAAACTTTCTTTTTAGAAGGATCTGTGATGGCTCATTTTATATGTCAATTTGCCTGGGCTAAGGGATGCCCAGATAGCTGGTAAAATATTATTTCTGGGAGTGTCTGTGAAAAAGCAATGGGGAGTCTTGATAGAGAGAGAAAATTAAGTGTAGCCATATCCACCCCAAATTAAGAAACTCTAAAACCAGGCAAGACTATGAGCAGTAGCCAATACATGCTAAGTTAGGAGTGTTAGAATTTTCAGAATGGAGAAAATAATACAAAAACAACACAAAATGAAATAGAACCCTCTCCTCTGACTTAGCAAAGAAATCTTTCATGTTCTATTCCATCCTTCGCATTAGAAATAATAAAGCACAAACCTGAAGGTCCGGCTACTTGGAAGGCTGAGGCAGAAAGATCGCCAGAGCCCAGCAGATTGACTCTGGGGTGGCCATGAGTGTGCCACTGCACTCCAGCTGGGAGATGGAGTGAGACTCCAAGGAGAGAGAGAGAGAGAAAGAAAGAAAGAAAGAAAGAAAGAAAGTTTCTACACCTGGGTACCTGGGTGAATCTAAGTACTATGGCTTCATCTGCACAACCGGGGGTAGGGTTGGCCAGGTACCAGGAAAGGCCAAGTCCTTGGCCCTCTCTTTTGTCTGTTCTTTACCACCAGGGGAGACAAAGGACGGAGAAAACTTCTCTCCAAGGCTGAGCAACATCCTTAAAGAACATATAGAATGCAGTAGGGAAAGGGTATCCATGGAGACTAAAAGCAAATTCTACCCCTCATTCTACTTACACCCAGCCCGTATTCCCCTTCTCTCACTCTACCCTTTAAGGTGGGGGTGGGACTTGCAGGTCCTGTGTTATAGCTGGCCACCCTGAGTGGGAGTGTCCCTTTCTGTAGACTCCTCCTCTGCACGCTGTCCTTTTGTCGCATAAACTCCTAGAGTGTTAGAATTGGAAGGAATGATAGGCACTGTCTGGACCAATTCAAGTCCATTCATTTTACTACTTAAGTCAACGATATCCAAATGGGAGCATGAATCCCAGGACCTTTGATTAAAAGTCTGAAGTTCAGTCTCTGAGCTGTCTGGTTGCCTCATTTGAAGGCTGCCCTGGATGTTTACTTTTAATCTGATTTCACCCACATGATAAGGAATTGGCTGCGGTGTTGTGGAAAAGATCGCCCGACCTGGAGTTAGGAGATGGGCCTTTAAATCTCAGTTCTATCCCTGGCAAGTTGTGTGGCTCTAGACATTACTTAAGCCCTCTGTGCCTTGGTTTCCTGATCTGTGAGATGGTGATAATAAAGGGACTGACTTCCCAGAATTGTTGAAAGAGGATTAAATGAGATGAGCTATAAATGTAATGGGCTTGTCAAGGAGTCTGGAGAAGATAACACTCCTTAAGTGTCATCTCTTGCTGCTGCTGCTGCTGCTGCTGCTCTTCTTAATAAATCTCTCTCTGAGCTTTGGTTTAGGATTTCAGCAAATTTAGAGTCAAAACATGCAAAGCACTCCTCTAATATGCATCACAACAATGACAGTTTTTATAACTCACTGTACAAGGAGGTACAGAGAGATAGAAACACTGTCTCTGCTCTCTTAGAACTTACCGTCAAGTAGAGGAGGCAGAGAAAGTTTCCTAAAAATATTATTAATAAGGCAAATCTGTGATTATTCAGGGCCAAATGACTTATGATTCTGAGAAGGAGGAATCAGTCTGAGAAGGAACGGTGGTCTAAGAAAGTACAGAGGGGTGCATAGGGTATGAAGTCTGCACAGGAACGGGGGCATTTCTGTTTCTAACCTTTCTAAGATTCTTTCTCACGCCTCAGACCAGCGTCCCGCATCCTCCTCCTCCCGCCTGCCCACCACCCTCCATCTAGCTACTGCTGCCGCCTGGTGTCAGTCACCTTCCTAGCACTCCTGGGCCATAACCTCTGGGCAGTCTGGGGAGAGGGGCAACCTCCTACCCCCAAGGGGCAACCACTTGAGGCTGAGCCAGGTCCCACTCTCCTTCAGATTCTCCAACTTGGACAAGCAACTGCCAAATGGGGGGTGGGGGGGTGGGAGTGGGGGGACAGGGAGAAACTGCATCCAAAGTAGAATGCCTGTGATACAGCCAAATAGACGCAGGGCTATGTCTCTCCTAGCCCTAGGTCTGTGTGCTTCAGATACAAGGGCTGTTCTCCAAAAGGAATAAGTGGCAAAGCTTTAGAATGAATTGCCCCTTCCTCTACTATAGCTGTAGTCTCTCCCTTGCTGGCTACTTCCCCTTAATATATGTGTGTGGTCAGGCCTGTCATCCCAGAAATTTGGGAGGCAGAGGCAGGAAGATTGCTTGAGCCCAGGAGTTCAAGACCAGCCTGTCACTGTGACATAGCGAGAACACATTTCTACAAAAAATTAAAAAATTGGCCTGGCATGATGGCACACACCTGTAGTTCCAGCTACTTGGGAGGCTGAGACAGATGAATCACCTGAGCCCAGGGAATTGAGGCTGCTGTGAACCATGATTGTGCCACTGCTGGATGACAGAATGAGACCCTGACTCAAACAAATTTCTTTTTTTTTTTTTGAGTTGGAGTCTCACTCTGTCGCCCAGACTGGAGTGCAGTGGCCACTCCCGGCCACTGCAGCCTCGACCTGCTGGTCTCCGGCGATCCTTCCGCCTCAGCCTTCCAAGTAGCTTGGAACTACAGGCACACACTACCACTCCCGGCTAGTTTTTTTTTATTTATTGTAGAGATGAGGTCTTGCCAGGTTGCCCAGGCGGGTCTCGAACCCGCGGGCTCAGGCAATCCACTCACCCCAGCCTCCCAAGGCGTGGGATTACAGGCTGAGCCACCGAGCCCAGCAAACAAATTTTTTTAAAAGTATGCTCATGTTCTTCTGTGTAATAAAAATTTAAATCTCAACAATTTTAAGACTCATAGTTAGAATGTCCCTCTATGACAAATTTGGGTTTGTCTGGTGTTTTCTCATGAATAGACTAAGGTTATGGATTTGGAGAAGAGTGCCAAAGAGGTGACATGCCCTTTTCATTACAGCATATCGGGGACACATGATATCAACACGACATTGCCAGTGATGTTAACTTTGACCACTTGATTCAGGTGGTGTTTGGGAGGTTTCTCTACTGTAAAGTTGCTATTTTTCCCTTTCCATGTTCTATTTGTTAGAAACAGGTCCCCAGGTCCAGGTCAATTCAGGGCAAGAGGAATTAGCTCCGGTTCCTGGAGGAAGGGATATCAGAGAATTTGCGATTGTGTGTTAAATCCACCACAATAGTTAGTATATTTGGGGGCAGGTACTTGAAGCCTTTGCAAATATTCTGTTTTTCATTAAAGTTTTATCTACTACTTTCAATAATGAATTTTGCCTGTAGCAATTATTATTGTGAGATCTAATGGTGACTATTTCCCCTATTCCATCTGCATTAATTGATTAGAATTCTTCTGCAAGGAAAATTTGTCCCTTCTCCCCCACATAGCTATGTATTCAATCATTTATTTATATCCATATGAAGTCATAAAGATTTGTTTTATTCTTGGAGTTATAATCAATATTATCATTATTTATTTCATTTGCTCAAATTGTTTTAAATTTGGCCATTGGTATACTTTTGATGTGCTCTCCCCAAACCCTTCCATTTTTTTTAAAGCATTTGCTTACTTTCTGTCATACAAGTTGCTCCAGGATCACCTTGTATGTTTCCTGCCTCACCTCAAGAATTAGACATTTTTTCATGGAAACTTAGTTCCTTTATTGGAGAATGGTATTTAGAGACCAAGATCCAGGTTCTAAGTATGCTTGTTGCTAATGGGGTGTCAATTTTTTAGGCCTTATTTGCAGACAAATCTAGCAAATATATGTACATACACTAACCCAAGTTTATATTTATTCCTGTGTCTATTTGCACGTGTGTGCACACGCACCACATAGATATCCATGGATTATAAATCTATATGGAGATCTACAGATCCCCATATAGATATAAAGATATCTATCTGTATAGATATATTACATATATTCTATAATATCATGTGTACATAAACATATATAAAATGAACATGAGTTCACACTAATATCTCCAACTCGAATCCAGCACCACAGGGTTGATTCTAGCCTCACCACCACACCATTCCAGCCACCCCTCTCTTTCTCTGACACTGAGAAAACTACCTCCCATTAGCTACAATTTATTTACTTACTTGTTCAACACCAGTGCACATGGAAAGCAGTTTCAGAATTGCTAACCTGTAACAGGTTCATGGCAACCCCAAAGGTGGCTCACACTCCATGTGAACAAACTGAGCTCTTCATCTCACAGCCAAACCAAACCTCTCTTACTCCTCCTCCCCCTCCTGTCTCTCTCCTCCTACACTCTCTTTCACTGTGGTTGATACCAGAAACACAGATACCATCACTGACTCTTCGCTGTTCGTCCCCCTCCCACAGCCGATCAATCACCCAATCTAGCCTCATGTTTCACCTCTTCTCCACTCTCCACTGCCCCTCACCACAAACACACACATGATGCTCCAGCCACATTTCATTTATTTTGGTTCTCTAACTATGTCAAGTTTTGGGTCATTGTACATGCCATCCTGGCTGCCTGCAACACTCTTTCCTTTCCACTTCTCCTTTGTTTGGCTATCTTCACATGTTGCCTCGCTCAGAAAGCTATCCTTGACTACCTCTCAAGCTTAGGGCAAGAGCCTTGGTTTCCCTGATATTGGGAGTTTTCCTGTTTTAGCATTTATCATTCTATATTCACAATTCTCACTTATTCTAAATCTCTGTGAAGCAGTACTTTCCAAATTGTCTCAAGCAGACACTGAATGAGAATTAAGCTCACTAGAACATGAGCTCCTTGGGGATAGGGAACAAGGATGTGTCTGTGTGTTGTTACATCCTCAGTGACTAGAACAGTGCCTGGCATATAGTAGGTACTAGTTAATATTTGCTGAATGTGCAGATATTCATATTCGCAGCACTCCGCCTCCAAAATACCCCATATGACCCTCATCTCCCAGTATTCCCACACTGAATCACAGCTGGTCTGTGTGATAAACTGGGTATGACAGTGTGTGACTTCCAAGACACAATGGTTTCTTGGATTGCTTATGTTGGGGTAGGCCACGTTCCCTGTCATAAGCACACTCAAGCTGCCCTGTGGAGAGACCCAGGAGATGAAGGACTGAGGCCTCCCACCAACAACCAGCACCCACTTGTCAACCAAGTGAATAAGCCACCTAGAAAATGGACCCTTCAATTCCAGCAAAGCTTCAGATGACTACAACTTCATGAAAGACTCCAAGTTAAAACTGCTCAGTCAAGTCACTTCCAAATTTCTGACCCCCAGAAAGTGTGAGAGATAACTTTGTATTGTTGTGGGGGGTTTTTTGTTTGTTTGGTTTTTTTTGAGCCGGAGTCTCACTCTGTCACCCAGACTGGAGTGCAGTGGCCACTCCTGGCCACTGCAGCCTCGACCTGCTGGGCTCCTATGATCCTTCCGCCTCAGCCTTCCGAGTAGCCGGAATTACAGGCATGTGCTACCACGCCCGGCTGTTTTTTTGATTTATTGTAGAGATGAGGTTTCACCAAGTTGCCCAGGAGGGTCTCAAACCCGCAGGCTCAGGCAATACACTCACCTCGGCCTCCCAAAGCACGGGATTACAGGCTGAGCCACGGAGCCCGGCTGGTTGTTGTTTTAAGCCACTAAGTTTTGGGGTGATGTATTACATAAGAATAGATAACTAATATAGTATTGTCCTACAGAAAAGAACTTCATGATTCAGTTTGGGAAACACTGGATTAAACAGTTAAATAGATTTATTTATTGCAGGACTCTTTAAAGCTTTGTACATACTAATACTCACTGAGAATCCCTATCCTCACTTAATGGCTTACTCCTTTTTCATCTTGTTAACTTTCCAGTTTGGAAAAGTAGTGGTAAGAAAACCTACAATCAACCACATCCTTAAAAAATAACATCAAGATTGTCCAAGGACAGCAGGAGGGAATGAGCCTCCTGAGGATGTGGGTTTAAAATTCCTACTCCTCCCTCATTCAAAAGTCAGTCTCCTTTCCCTTGGAATCCCAGGAATCATGACTGCATTCACCAAGCTGGTATCAGAAAACAATGCTCTCCTCCTCATCACTTGGGTCCAAACATGAGCACCTTTACTTATTTTCCAGAGCACCACCAAAGTCAGAATAACTGACAAAACCTTGCAAGAAACTCAGTGTAGTGGATTGAACTGGGTCCCCAGTTGTTCAAGTCCTCACTTCCAGTATTTGTAAATGTGACCTTATTTGGCAACAGCATCTTTGCCCTGTTTTTTTTGTTTGGTTGGTTTTTATTGTTGTTGATGTTGTTTTTTGTTGTTGTTGTTTTGGGGGGTGGTTTGAGTCAGAGTCTCACTCTGTCACCCAGGCTGGGAGTGTAGTGGCACACTCACAGTCACAGTAGCCTCAACCTGCTGGGGTCAGGTGATCCTTCCACTTCAGCCTACCAAGTAGCTGGAACCGCAGGCATGCACCATCATGCCTGGCTAATTTTTTGATTTATTGTAGAGATGAGGTCTCACCATGTTGCTCAGGCTGGTCTTGAACTCCTGAGCTCAGGCAATCCACTCACCTCTGCCTCCCAAAATGCTGGGATTACAGGCATGAGCCACAGTGCCTGGCTGGGTCTTTGCCCTGTTAATTCAACTCAACATGAGGCCATAATGGATGAGAATGGGCCCTAAATCTGATGACCAGTGTCTTTATAAAAGAAAGAATAAGTAGATTTGGACAGAGACACAGAGGAGACAGGGAAGAAAGCCACTTGACAATAGAGGCAGAGATCAGAGTGATGTTTTGACAAGCCAAAGGACACCAAAGATCACCAGCAACTATCAGAAGCTAAGAGACAGTCAAGGGACAGTTTTTCCTTCAGAGACTCCAGTAGCAACCGACCCTGCCAACAACTTGATTTCAGACTACTGACCTCCTGAACTATGAGACAATAAATATCTGTTGTGAGCCACCCAGTTTGTGGTGCTTTGTTAGAGCAGCCCTAGGAAACCAAGACATGCAGGAAGGACAAAAATAATTACTCAGATGAACATAAAAGTGGAGCTGCCCCCTGACCTTACCTTGGCCCCTGGCTCCCTGCACTGCCAGGGTCCTGCCTCCTTGTGGTAGAGGCTGCTTGGGCACCCTCTGGTCCAACTAGATTCGTCAGGGTTCAGACCCAAGAGAAAAAAGCATAGAAAGATACCCAAGGCCTGAGTAACAAACCCACATTTCCTTACCCCTCATGCTCTTTATCCCAGTATAACTGACACTGGGCATACCTGTTCCTTTCAGAGAATGTCTTGTTCTCCCCATAAGAGGTGGACCCAATGAGTTATCTCAAAAGATAGTTGTCTGTCATTACTACAAGAAATACACAAGCAAAGAGAGAGGACAGGTTAAGAGTCCTTTCTCTGAGCTCCCAAAGTCCTTCCCCGGCACTTCCCCACCATTATACTTTGTTCTGCAACTGCCTGTTAAACTGTAAGTTCCATGGGGGAAGAAATCATGTTTGACCCACCCACTGCTCTATTCCCAGTGCCTATCACAAAGGCTGGTACACTGTAGGAGCTCAGTAAACATTTACAGATGAGGCAGCTAGGGCACAATTAGGTCTGGACATGCTACAGATCACACAGGTCATTGATGACTGAAGCAGGACTACAGCCCAGGGCACCTTCCTTTTCTCTGACTCCTACCTTAACTAATTCCATTTAGCTGAGCTAAGCAATGGGCAGACTTCTCTTGCCTGCACAACTGCAAAACCCTTCTTTTTTTTTTTTTTTCAGTTGGAATTTCACTCTGTCACCCAGGCTAGAGGAGGGCAGTGGCACGCTCACAGCCACCGCAACCTTAACCTGTTGGCCTCAGGTAATCCTTCTGCTTCAGCCTTCCAAGTAGCTGGAACTACAGGCATGGGCCATCAAACCTGGCTAATTTTTCATGATTTATTGTAGAGATGAGGTCTCGCGAATTTGCCCAGGCTGGTCTTGAACCCATGGGCTCAGGCAGTCCTCTCACTTCTGCTTCCCAAAGTTCTGGGATTATAGGCATGAGGCACTGCACCTGGCCCATAAAACTCTTCTTTATGATCTTGCTACCACTATCGCTTCACACATCTTCGAAATCTTTCTCGCTCTCACTCGCTCGCTCTCATATGCATTCACTCCTGTAGATCCTATGACCAAATTAGTGAATGACTCCTAATTCACAGAACACATGCCACGTTTCTTTTTTTATTTCTTTTTGAGTCAGAGTCTCACTCTGTCACCCAGGCTGGAGTGCAGTGGCACACTCACGGCCACCACAGCCTCGACTTGCTGAGCTCAGGTGATCCTTCAACCTCAACCCTTCAAGTAGCTGGAACTTCAGGTGCACACCACCACGCCCGGCTAATTTTTCTTGATTTATTGTAGAGATGAGCTCTTACCAAGTTGCCCAGGCTGGTCTTGAACTTTTGAGCTCAGGCAATCCTCTCACCTCCGCCTCCCAAAGTGCTGGGATTATAGGCGTGAGCCACCGCGTCCGGCTGCCATGCTTAACATGGCCTATCAAAGCATCCCAAGTCTGGTTCCTTCCCACCTGTCTGGTCTTGACCTCTGAACTTTAACCTCCAGGCACAACCTTTTTCTCTATCTTGTTTATCCAGAAATACCCCTTCCTCCTTTAGAACCCAACTCAAAATCACCCGCCTCTGTAAAATGTTCTTTGACTCTCTTTCTTGGGCTCAGTTCCCAGTATTTCCATAGCAGCTTATCATTTCTGCCTCTTGGACACCTCTGATCAAACAATTTCACTCCAATCTCCAGGAAGAACAGTCTCTCCTATTAGTGATGTAATTGTCAGCTTCTCCTGGTCAAGGCCCCAGTGCGATGATCATGTCTCCAGTGCCTGGGGCTTGGCACAGAGCAGAGGTCCTACAGAACTTTGTGGGAAGTTGGTTAAGTGAATGATCAGACATTGAGGCCACTAAAACCGGCTCCCTAAAAAAGGAGCCAAACCCCTGTGCAAGTTCTGTATCTGGAATTTCCAGGAAGTATATGAGATGCCACTTCTTCGTAGCCTTCTTCTCCATGACAACTCAGAAAGTCTAGCAACGGGCTCCAAAGCATCACAGAACCCACTCCAAGCAGAGCCCAAGCCCCAATTAGAAAGTTTCCCAGCCGGGCTCGGTGGCTCAGCCTGTAATCCCGCGCCTTGGGAGGCTGAGGTGAGTGGATTGCCTGAGCCTGCGGGTTTGAGACCCGCCTGGGCAACTTGGCGAGACCTCATCTCTACAATAAACAAAAAATCAGCTGGGCGTGGT
>CAUYQG010258200.1:0-12142 GCA_963574415.1 Tarsius wallacei
ACGCCCGGCTAATTTTTTTGATTTATTGTAGAGATGAGGTTTCGCCTGCCCAGGCGGGTCTCGAACCTGCGGGCTCAGGCAATCCACTCACCTCAGCCTCCCAAGGCGCGGGATTACAGGCTGAGCCACCGAGCCCGGCTACTGTGTTATTTCTATATTTAATTACATACTTAAGACCGTGACAATAAATTATTTCAGTAATTCCTAAAAATAGCATTTATCATAATGATAGCCTAATTATTTAGGCTACCTTCAAGGACCATTCCTTTACCCACAACTCTTTTCTCAAATGTGAGAAAGACAGAGAGACTACTTTATTCCAAATTCTTAAGTTGCAAAGAAATGGATTTGCTTTTGCTTGGTACCACAAGCAATTTAAGTCTCACTACTCCAGTCCCCAGTGGTACATAAGCAATACAGCTGCCTTTCAAAGACATATCAATAACCATCTCCTTGGCAAAGTTTTATTGAACACATCTTTCTTCTGCAGCAAAATGCAATCTGGTTTTGATGAGTAGGAAGGATGGTGAACAGAAAGGTGAAAGTATCACTCAGTTAAAAAGCAAGTATTGGCCAAAAGGAAAAAAAAAAGAATTTAAACCACAGTCTGACTACTATAAAATGAATGAAAGCTATGGGACTAAAGGAGTGGCATCCAACCACATAATAAAAGCAATAGATGAGTATAATTAACCAAAACACATAAGTAGTAACATGACATACAGGGAATGAGATATAAATTTAGGAAATCTTGATTAATATTGGCTTAGTATTACAAAGCATAACCATCAAGCATAAGCCAATGTAATTATGGTTTGCAAAACTACAATTTACTCAAATTTGAAAAGGCAATGACATAGTATGTCATAAAAATATACAGATGCACCCACCAAAATAATTTCAGCGCCTTAAGCACTTATAAAGTATTTCTATTTAATTTTGTGCATACACATATATTTGTAATCTATCTGAGATTTCTGTATGTGTGAGTCTGAAATAAGTTCAGTTCCAGCTGAGTGAAATGCCTACTGAATGTTAATGAGACAGATTGTCTATTTCAGTATGTGTTTTTGTATAAACTGGTTATGTTAAAGTATGTTGTAATTGAATTATTTTTCAGACAATTTGGGAGTACTTGTTATTTTTGAGCGCCGATTTTTAGCATACCAATAGTGATCTTGAATTATTTAAAATAACACAGCTTGTAAGAGAAAGAAGATCCTATTACCAGTAAAGGTTACTTGCATAACAAGTAAAAATAGACTTCTTGGAGGATTTTATATTTCTGTTTGGAGGTTGTTTCCCTGTGCTTTTCCATTGCAGAAAAATTGATTCAGACTCAGACCAAGCACTCTACTCTCTTTAATTCACCAAAAGTCAAACATTTAACATTGGTTATATCTGTGGTCACATAAAAAGCACTCGTGTCATTAAAGTTCTTATTTTATTCACCTACCAAATTCTCCCACATGGGCAATATTCTAAATTATAAAACCATCTGCATACATATAATTGAAGCCAATTTCCCACAGTTGGCTCTCAATTTGTGAAAGTTTAGTTCTAAGCTAGTAAAATTGATTATATTTGCTTCTGGAAAGGCAACAGAGTGGTGGAGCCCTTTCTAATTTCCTCCTTAAAATAATGTTTCTAATTTGCCCACTTCAAAACACATCTAATAAAACATATCTAATAAAAGAAAAAAATAAACACACAGTAGCCATAATGAAAATAGGTATCATCCAATGAATCATGTTATAGGCAAATGCTAAGTTATCATAAATATTATTTAATTTAATCTACCTTGTTAGATAGCTGTTAATATTCTTGTTTTTGCCATGAGGAAATAGGCATAGAGAGGTTTGGTGAAGTATTCAATTAAGTGTTATAGATGTAGCCTAATGGTGACAAAAAGAAAAAAAAAGCAAGCATATGTTTATTTTGAAAGGAATCTTGGTAAACAAGCAAACTCTTTAGCTTTAAGATATATTATAATAAAAAATTTCAAATTGTATTTTACAGATGTTTAAGATGTCCCAAAGCACTGATTTAAACCTCTATATATCTATATATTCATCAATATTATAAACTGTAAAGCTAACTACAGTTTATTGCTAACATATTAACATACAAGTTAACTTACTCTTTGATTTCAGCTCAGTTCTGGAAAAAAACTTCATCTACCATCCTGGAAACATGTTTGGACTTCTTATAAATGAGTCTTTTATTGGGAGGTTTAAAGCTCAGGACTAACCCTTTTGAAATTTTAGACCAGTGAATGTGCTTATAAAACTAGGTATTATAAGTCTGACTCTAGTTCCTAATGTTACTTAGGTAGATCTGCCAGGGAAACACGTTCATCCTAACATGACAGTTCACTGGCAATCTAAAGAATGTGGCAATATTTAGTCATGATGATTACACCTACTTTTATATATTATTTACAGTTTGGAGAGCTTGTATTATATACTACATTACATTTATAACCTATAAATAATAGCTAGTACCCAAAGAGTTCTAACAATGTACTCATTTTGCTGATAATAGAGTCTCCAAAAAAATTAAGAAATTTGTCTAAAATCAAACCTTAAAACGGAACCAAACAAGCAGGCTTGACTGCTTGTTGCTCAAAAGCAACACTTCTCAGAAATCAGAGAGATAAAGGTTGGTATTAGGAAAACAGGTTTAGTCAAGAGCCAGCAACCTAAGGAGATGGCAGACTAATGTCACTCAAATACCATCTCAAGTTAGTACAAATTTCAGGCTCCTTTTATGTTAAGGGCAGAGGGAAGAGGAGGATGTTGGGAGGCTTCTTTGTCCTTGGTCAGGTCATGTGTTCCTTTAAATCTTTGACAAATCATAGTATACATACTCCCCTTTTTCTCGGTGTTAGTCTAAATAGCTACATACTTATTGTTCCTTCCCTGTCTTTTCAGTGTTTCAAAATTACTCTAGCCTATGTGCAAGCATGAACTGAAGCCAGATCCCCCCTCCCCCCCAGTTTAAAATAGAGTTAGCTGCTAACATTTTGTCATTTCTCTGTTAAAAAAAAAGAGTTAATATTTGAAGACAGTCTGATTGCAGAACACTTCTAATCCCTCACACTTCTTGAGGGTAAGGAATGTGAACACTTGTTAGCCTTTTTTTTTTTTTTTTGAATTGGAGTCTCACTCTGTCGCACAGGCTGAAGTGCAGTGGCACACTCACAGCCACCGCAGCCTCGACCTGCTGGACTCAGGTGATCCTTCCAACTCAGCCTTCCAAGTAGCTGGAACTACAGGCACACACCACCATGCCCAGCTAACTTGTTAGTCTTAATGGTTCAACATTAAAACAAAATGGTCCCACCATTCCACTTTGAAGCTACTGAATCAGTTTCATTGAATAGCACCCTCAGATTAAAAGGTGAACTTTTATAAAGTGTCATCTAGAAGTATATACATAAATCATAAGAAAGTAAATTTGATATGCTGGAATCATATGACTATAAATGATGTTTATAATCACAAATTCAAAATTTTGTGTCCAGTGTCAAAGGGGTTTCACTGTTCTAACTAAATGACTTTGAAGAAAGTAAATGTTACACATTTAACTGGTAAACTACTGTTAAATGTCACCTTTATCAGTTTTGAACATTGAGTGCCATATATTACTTCTTTCAAGAAAATAATTCAGAGTTTAAAAAGCACAACTAGTAGAAAGAAAAGAGGTTTTGGGACCTGAAGAGTTGATGTTGAGTCTTGGATTACATGGTGGTAAGGCAAATTAATTAATTGGTCTAAACTTCAGTTTAGACTGGAAGAAAGGGGGAAGTATGGTAATTAAGGGCTTACTGTGGGCCAGGTGGTGTGCTATCCTTCATCCTTTGCTCATCCAAAGGTAACAGTAGCATCTACTTCAGATGATTATTTTAAGCAATAAAAGAGAAAATACACGTAGCAAAGATTCGGTAGTGTGATATTACTCAAGTTAGGGGGCTGATAGAAGGCCAGCAGCCACTATCCACTCAGCAAAGGAATTATCACCTCAACAAAGGTGATAGAAAACCACTGTGGACAAAGGGCCGAGACAGCAAACTGTTATCTAAGTGCATGCCTGACTTGCCAGTAATATTCTAATTCACAAGAAGGAGAAGTAGAGTCAATGAAATTGTTCAAGGGTCTGAGATCAACTCAAGGCAGAATTCCCAAGAGTGTTTACTGAAATTATAAGAAAAACAGACAAGTTGATCTCAGGAAGGAGAAAGTTTTAATAAGTGTTTTTCTGGGGAGAAAAAATGAGATTTGTCCATTGGAACAAGAGAGATAGATAATAAGAATTTTTTTTATAGAAAATAAAAAACATAGCATAAAATATAACTGTCTTAAAATGTTTAAAGGGTTATCAAATGAAGGAAGTATTGAACTTTTTCTACTAATTTCCAAAGATAGCTAGGAATAAGTGGTTAGAAATTAGTTATAGAGAGACAGTTTGGAACAATACAGAAATAATTGTCCCGCATTTAAAATTCTTCAAGAGTAGAACGGGTTAGAAGTAAACCTATTTCTGATGAAGAAAGGCTCGTCATTTAATATTCAAATCCCTAGAACAGGCTGACTTGCTGAAATCAATAGAGCTCCAAATACCTAAAAGACACTTGTGGAGGAGTAAGAACTGTACTGCTAATGGCTAGCAAGGGATAGATTCAGTCCTCTGAACACATTTTTCAAAAGGGAAATTAATGACCTAGGAATAAAGGTCATAGGTCATTGGAAGGCCAAGTTTTGTCATGATTATGAGTTTAAGATTTAGAATTCGATAGACTTGAAATCAATTACTGCTTTTGCCAACACTTTGTTCTCATTAATTGACTTTGAAATAAGTGAATGTTCTACCATTCAGCGTCATTTTTCTTAACCATTAAATGGGAGTAGTACCTATTTCTCAGGGGTGGAATAAGGACAAAATGAGAAAATATATGTAAAACACTTACCGCAGTAGCTGGCACAGAAAAAGCACTAAGAATGATTGAAACTAGCACAGGCCGAAGAAGGGGAAAAGGCATTGATACTATTCATTCTAGAGGTAAAAATAGAAATAGACAACCTTTTTGATGTGCTTTGAAATTATCTATTCTTAATTAGGGAGGTGATATCATGTGATATCATCCAGGGTAGAAATACTGTTCCAACTAGAATACAGCTATACTAAAATTCCCTTCTTTTACTGGAAATGAAGTTCATGTAAGGCACTGTTTTAACAGTTGTATAATTGAAGGTATACCCATACAATTTTACAATGTATAATTGAGAGCATATTCTAAGTAATCTTTCATCTCTCCAGAAAAAGAAGTAGAGATTTTTCTGCTCTTGACACCTGACAGCTTATTTTGCTAGTACAATTTCACAAGAAAAGAAGAAATGAAACTGAATGTCACTGAGATAGAAATATGAAAGAATTACATCAGTGGTAACAACAAAATATAAATTGTCGTCTTTCATCTATTTCTGACAGTGCACACATAATGTTTTTACTACTTCTAAGAAGAATGCACACGAACCGCCAGCAGATGCTTCAAATATCAAGCACTACTGACCCTCGGTTGTCAAAAGAGCACAGCTTTGTTTTGAAACTCTTTTCTTTTTTTTTTTTTAAGGTGTTGAAACTTTAAAATTTTGTTACTATTATTATTGTATTTAAAAGATGTGGGGTACAATTCAGGATTAGGTACGTAAGTGGTCAAGGAACAGGTGAAATTTGGGCCTCTCACTGGTCCTCACTTTGCCTGGTTTAGAATGAGGTGCCCTTATTGATATTATACTCCCCCCACCCCACGCACCCTGGCAGTATCTTACTACTACCAATCCCTTTCTTGTAGTATTATGATAAATGTTCAGGGTCCACTTATGAGTGAGAACATGTAGTACTCAGTTCTTTGTTTCTGTGATAGATTACTGAGTATGATAGACTCTAAATTCATCCAAGTTGCTGCAAAGTCCATAATTTTGTCCTTCTTTATAGCTGCATAATATTCCATACTGTATGTGTATCACATTTTTTAAATCCAGTCCACTTTCAATGGGCAGTACAGTTGGCTCCATGTTTTTGCTATTGTGAATAGTGCTGCAATAAACATGAATGTGCGGGTATCTCTTTTATAGAATGATTTTACTTCCCCTGGATATACTCCCAGAAGGGAGATTGCTGGTTC
Source organism: Tarsius wallacei (assembly GCA_963574415.1). NCBI lineage: Eukaryota > Metazoa > Chordata > Mammalia > Primates > Tarsiidae > Tarsius > Tarsius wallacei. Next base: position 6,188 of record CAUYQG010258200.1, read on the forward strand.
ATATGGAAGGTTGATTTTTAGCTCTTTTAGAAATTGCCACAGTTTTCCACAGAAGTTGTACTAATTTACCCTCCCACTAACAGTGTAGAAGCATTCTCTTTTCTCCACATCCTCGCTAGCATCTGCTGTTTTTTGAGTTACTAATGATGGCCATCCTGACTGGAGTTAGGTGGTATCTCAGTGTGGCTTTGATTTGCATTTTGCTGATGATTAGTGAGGCTGAGCATATTTTCATGTATCTGTTGGCTGCTCATATGTCTTCTTTTGAAAAGTGTTTATTCATATCTTTTGTCCACTTTTTAATAGGGTTGTTTGTTTGTTTTCTTTCAGCATGTTTGAGTTCCTTGTAGATCCTGGATGTTAGGCCTTTGTCAGATACACAGTTGGCAAATATTTTTTCCCATTTTGCGGGCTGTCTCCCCACTCTCTTGATGGTTTCTTTTGCTTTGTGAAAGCTTCTCAGTTTGGTGAGCTCCCACTTGTCTATCTTATCTCTTATGAATGGACTTTTGATCAGGAATTGGTTGCCTGTTTCAATGTCTGTAAGGGTGTCTCCTTAATGCTGACTGCCTGTCCAGCCACACTTCCACTTCCAATATATAAGTACAATAGAAACTTGAATATTTTCCAAAGTACATCTCTTGAAGAGACATCAGCAATTTCTTCTACCTCATTCATTAAATAAACATTTATTGCGCTCCTGTGTGCCAGGTTCCTTCTAGGTTTGGGATTAAAACATTAAACAAAACACTATTGGGAGAGGCAATAATTAATAAAACACGTATTATGTCAGATGCTAATAAAGTCAAGGGAGAAAAAAAAGCAGGGGTGGGGGGAGGGAGAACCAGGGCTGGAGGACTACAATTTAAAACAAAATTCTCAGGAAAGCCTTTGCAGAGGAGGAGACACTTAAGCAGAGGCCTGACTAGACAAGAGATGATACCACAAACAATGTTTCCAACAAGGGGATAAGAGCAAAGGCTCTGAGTTTGCCTGGCAATAGTTCCTCAAGCCTCCTTTTATCTATTTTCTAAAATCTGCTTTCTATTCTCAACCCATAACTATTCAAGTGTCCCAACAGCTGCATTTTCTTTTTTTTTAAGCTGCAAAAAATAAAATCTTGCAATTTATGTTGCTGTTAAACACACACACACACACACACATACCATATAAACTCAGTAGAAAATTGCTTTTAACAAAGACTCATTATTTAGACTTACACTGATTGGAAAGTAAGATTCATTGCACATCTTCTGAAACAGCACTAGAGATGCTTGAGTTTCACAAGTATTGTAATCTCTGAGTGTTTGGGTATTTAACAATTTAATCCATTGTAGATTGTCTGGTTTTCAGGGGCTTTCCTTTTGGTAACAGTGAATATCAATTTTATTACTGTAAAATCAATCCTCATAGAGCAAGTGACGATAAGCATGCTTAGGACTCAAAACCTGAAAATTATTTGCAATTCATAAAAATCCCTGGTTAAGATTGATAGTCTCTATGTAAAAGCTGTACACTTGGAAGTTATAGCTATTTACTGGTCTTCCCAAGCTGAACAAGGCTAATACAAACGAATCCCTAATTATTGTGATTAGTTGACCTTTACAATGGGAAGTGGCTAGAAAACAACCCCCTCAAAAGCTGTCAAGTCAAAGCAACTCAGAATTGCAGCTCTGTTCAGTTGACATTTAACTTCACAGTACACTGTATTGAGTACATTCTAATCAAGGGCACCTGAGGGATCTGCACTTGCTTCCTGGAATTCCAAATATTTTTCTCAGTTCCCTTTTTTCATCTTCCATAAAATTCGGCTATTACTAAGTAATCTTACACAGAACTGAGTGAACACTAAAAACAAAACAAAAGAAAGAAACAAAACTGCCCAATTTCCATGACCCTCTGTATGGCAAACGAATTGGGCCCGAAGGAAATATGCAATCCCAGTAACTTTTTGTCCTACTTTTATTTTATTTTGGAGACATCAATCCAATCAAGACTTTCTTTAGCTCAATATGGAGAGAAGTGAAGGAGAAATAATATATTGAAATTTTAGGAACCAAACACCTCCACCCCTCAACACAATCCCTGTGGCCATACCTCCAAAGCCTGGCGTCTGCCCGTTAAAGAACTTCACATACTGTAGTTCTTGCACTGTTGAGATAAACTCCTGATTGTGCTAATATTCCTTGATTCTCCTTCCTTAAACCCATAGTTACAATCTGCAGCACAAATTTGACAGATTCTAATTATTGCAGCATCAGTTACTAGCTTCCTAAGTTCATTGTAAATTCTCTGATGACAGTCCATCTTGTCCAGTTTTCAGATTGAATGCATAATAGCATAACGAAATGATATTTCATAAAAATGAAAGAGATTTGTCAGAAATGAGCAAACATGTTCTAAAAGAGGGTATTAGCATCTCTGATAGCATCATTGCTTGCCCTGTGAGGAAAAAGTGCAGAAAGTTCCTTAGACAAAGTTCCTTTCATTTAGTAATGAAAACCAACAGTATTCAGAGACAGTTACAAAAACGAGGATCATTTTATTATTTTTATTATTATTATGATTAAAATAACAAAAATTAGGTAAGAGGATGAAATTCCAAGCTGGAGAAAATCCTCCTCAAAGAAGAAAATATAATAGTACATAATATGAAGTGCTTGATATATTGATAGTTTTCAAGCAACGGTGTAAACCATGAAAAAAAGGACAAATAAATCAAGTGATTAAACTCTATTATACGCATTTCATTGCTAATAGCAAAATAATCACCTCTGCTTTGTGTATGTCTTTCATAAAGTTGAAATTAAGTCTAGGAGGTTAGGTATTTTTCTAAAGCAAAGTTACTAAAATCACTTGACAAATGTATTACTTGATACTGAGACGATGTCCCATGAAAGGTAAGAGATTCTGTTATCCTACGTTGTTTTTGCACACATGTCCACACAATGCATCTTAAAAGAGTTCCAAGGTGCTAGCTCCTCAGAGGAATATCACTACATGCCATTCTCATGGCAGAAACTCAAAGCTTCCTATCAAGGGTAAAGGTATTTCAAGGACAGCTAATACATTTCCTTGAGACATTTCATTTATTAGCAGTAATACTAGTGTCAAGATATGGTCAATTTATATTTGAAAATCAAGGAGCTTATTCACGTATTCAATTCATTCAACAAATATTTACTGACTACCCACTACATATTATATTCCCATATAATCAAATTCAAGTTACTTACTTCAGTCAAGGTTCTTATTTGCAACCAACAGAGACTAATTCAGACTTATTCTGGAAAAAAGGAAATTATTGCAACTTTAATGGGTAGATCACAGACTTGCTGAGAGTACTGGACAAGCTTGCTTAGAACAGAATGAAGCCATGTTGCTAGAGCCACAGCCCAAACATGCCACAGACCCAGTGCAGTGAGAACACAATGACCACCACCACTGGACATAGTTCTCTAAAACTTGTGCCATGAACCTAACTCCACTGACACTGCCATCCCAGGAATGGGTGGTGATGCCTTCACCACTACCACCCCCCCAAAAAAGTGTTATCTTTGCCATGAATGTTTATGAGACTAGTTTCAGAAGTAAAATCAAGAGTGGGTGCATCTGATTGGTTGAGTCCTATCAGAATGTGTTACTGGTATTTTAAAGCTTCTATATTTGGGAATAAGCATTTTGCTAAAACTATCAGTCGTTGGGATAATCTATTGATCTATATCATTTCTATCATGTGATAATCCTAATGCTGTTAATGGGAAAACAGCAATTTAAAACATAATTATATTAGGTCTGCAAGACAGATCAGGCCTTACTCTTCTTAGTAAGACAACAGCATGCATTTAGATGATCATTGTTTAAACATAGGTCTCCCTGCTTTCCTCTCATGGCTGAGGTAATACCACCTCAGTACACTTATGAAAACTCTGTAAACATATTCAGCACAAATAAGTAGTTCAAATATTAAACACCTTAGTCAAAAAACACATGAGACTTTGTATTTTGACCTGAGGCTCACAAAAGAAAATCTGAGAAACAAATTTTACAAAACAGAGTAGACATTAAAATGGCTCTGTTAGGGCATGTCTATTGAACATATTAACCCATTTACAATTCCTATTGAAGTAACTTTTCTATAAACTACTCTTTACAAAAACATAATGATAATCAGGTGGGTGTGGTGGCTCACACCTGTAACCCCAGCACTTTAGGAGACTGAGACAGGAGGATTGCTTTACAGAGTCTCGCAACATTACCCAGGAATTCTAGACCAGCCTGGGTAATATAGAGAGACTCTGTCTCTACAAAACACAAACAAAGAAACATACTTAAAATTATTTGGGTGTAGTAGTTCATGAGTGTAGTCTAAGTTACTTGGGAGACTTTGATGGGAGGATCACTTGAGCCCCGCAGTTCAAGACTGTAGTGAGCTATGGTCATGCCACTGCACTCCAGGCTGAAGAACAGAACAAGATCCTGTCTTTAAAAAAAAAAAAGAAGAGAAAGATTTCAAAGTAATTATCAAAAATTTTCTCTAGATTATTGAACAGAAATTTTGTTTTTATTTCTTTGCTAATAGTTCATGCTGTTTCTTAAACCAGATCACTACCCAAAATAAGAATCTTCTCCCTTAAAACTGTTGCTGTTTCTAGCAGTTCTTTGCTCACTGACTTTCTCTCATTTCCAGGCAGCCAGACATCTTTTCCCCCTTGCTTAGTATTATTAAGTTCATTTCATATCAACTCTGTTAATGGAAATTCCCTCTAATGGGAAAGTTCCTTTCTCATCCTCCAAACTATTCTTTACTAATTTAATGTAAATGTTAATTTAATATCATTTCACAAACTTTTCCTGTTTGATGTCAATTAAGAAGTCACTGGTTTGCTACTCAAAACAGCACTTAATGTCAATTATTACAATCAGCCTTTCATTTGTAAAGTGAATTTTTAAGTGAAACTGACTTTAATGTCTTCAAATTTTCTCAGTAATGAGTTGAACAGATTAAAAAAGACAATTCTTTAAAGTTTATATTATTGTTAAGGAACTGGAAATGGCTACTTGAGTTTTCTATGTGATCAAAAGTGTACATCAAAAATCAAATAATGCAAAATTGCTAGCATTAACTCAGGTGACTTTTAATGGATTAGCCAAAGATTTGCTAACTCTCTCAGCTAAATCACTTTACAATATTTCTGCCAAACATGTTTTTTTCTTGTCCTCGGCACCTATGGCACAAATATCATTTTGATTATTTTCTTAGATCTCCTTTTGTGAAGGTTCTTTCCAAATATTTATGTTTTACATAATTGTGGCCATCATATACAACTTGGTTACACAAAAAATTTCAAGAATTATTTTCTGCTTTCAATCATGTAAGCCATAATGAACATGTTAATTTATATCAAGTCTAGAACAAATTACAATTCTGTCTCACAAGAAGATGAGCTAGTAAAGAGAAATACCACATTTATAATACAACAAATACATAAAAATTAAGTAAAAAACATACTCTGGAATATTATCATAACAAGAATAGACTATTTCCTCTCTCTCACCTAATATGACCACTCGTTAAAATGAAAAGAAATATTGAAAAGTTTAATAGTATAAATTTAGAACTCTAATTTTCTAAAGGGGTAATTATTTCTCATAGACTATAAATGTCATCTCTTTTTCACACATTAAATTCTTAGCTTTCAATCCAACAGTTTACATCAAATTATATATTCTCTAATATTAGTTTCCCTTTATCATGTGTAGCTTCAAAATTAAATCATGTTAAAATGGTTCCTGCCGGGCTCGGTGGCTCAACCTGTAATCCCGCGCCTTGGGAGGCTGAGGTGAGTGGATTGCCTGAGCCCGCAGGTTCGAGACCCGCCTGGGCAGGTGAAACCTCATCTCTACAATAAATCAAAAAAATTAGCCGGGCGTGGTAGCGCGCGCCTGTAGTTC
>CAUYQG010258202.1:0-15189 GCA_963574415.1 Tarsius wallacei
GGGAAGGCGAGACACACTTCATCAACAAGGGTACCTGCATAATCAACGTTTGTATACCTAACCCTTAATAGTACCCCACATCTTTAAAAATAAAGTTAGCCGGGCTCGGTGGCTCAGCCTGTAATACCGCGCCTTGGGAGGCTGAGGTGAGTGGATTGCCTGAGCCCACAGGTTTGTGACCCGCCTGGGCAACTTGGTGAGACCTCATCTCTACAATAAATCAAAAAATTAGCCGGGTGTGGTAGCGCGCTACTTGGAAGGTTGACGCGGAAGGATCGCCGGAGCCCAGCAGGTGGAGGCTGCGGTGGCCCGGAGCGGCCACTGCACTCCAGTCTGGGCGACAGAGTGAGTGAGACTCCAACTCAAAAAAAAAAAAATGTTCTTGCCAAGAGCGATGGTTCACACCTGTAATCCCAGCACTTTGAGATGCCGAGGCAGGAGGATCACTTGAGACCAGGAATTTGACACTAGCCTGGGCAACATAGCAAGACTTTGTCTCTATAAAATATCAAAAATATTTAGCTGGGCATGGTGGCACACGCCTGTAATCCCAGGTACTTGGAAGGCTGAGACAGAAGGATAGCCTGAGCCCAGGAAGTTGACGCTGTGGTGGCCGTGACCATGGCACTGTACTCCAGCCTGGGCAACAGAGACTTTGACTCAGAAAAATGAAAACGTTCTCGTCGGATGCAATGGCTGACATCTGTAATCCCAGCACTTTGGGAGGCAGAGGCAAGAGGATTGCCTGAGCCCATGGGTTCAAGACCTGTCTCAAACAAAGCAAAAAATTAGCCGGGTGTGATGGCACGTGCCTGTGGTTCCTGCTACTTGTGAGGCCGAGGCAGAAGGATCGCCGGAGCCCAGCAGATCAAGGCTGCAGTAGCTGTGAGCATGCCACTGCACTCCAGCCTGGGTGCCAGAGTGAGATTCGGCTCAAAGACAAAAAAAGTTCTCCCCAAGGGTGAGGTCAGGGGGAGCAAATAGTCTTTGTGGCTCTGTCTCAGAATGGTGATTCTGTCTGGCTCGCCACCACCAGGGGCCAGTCTCTTGCTGTAATGAAGGCCAGAGTCACGAGCACCTTGCCCTCACTCTAGGCTCCTTACCAAGGGGTTCCAGGATGCTATCAGAGCTGATCATGTGTATTTTTACTTTACTGAACTATTAAAAGCCCATATATCATTTGAGTTGCTCTTCAGAAATCTCTGATATCCTCTCTGGGAGCCTGGCAAGTTTGTAAATAGAATTGCTTTGCCTTCGTTAAGCATTCTGGATGGCAGGCCTTCCATATTAATTCAACACTAATGAGGGTCTGCTGTGTACCAGGCACTGATCATGCCTTGTTTCATCTAGGAAGAATACTTCTAGTTGGAAATGAAATCAGGGCTGATTTTGGTCATTAAAATGAAGTCCAATTAATATGAAGTCCAAGAAATTGTCCACATCCTTTAGTTATGAACTTTCTGTGCCAAATACTGCATGGTGTTAAAATTGTGTCATTCACAGATTTTTTTTTTTTTTTTAGTTGGAATCTCACTCAGTTGCCCAGGCTGGAGTGCCAAGGCACATTCACGGTGACTCCAGCGTCAACCTGCTGGGCTTCTGCAATCCTTCCGCCTCAGCCTCCCAAATGACTGGAACGACAGGTGCGCGCTACCACACCCGGCTAATTTTTGATTTATTGTAGATCGTCAAGTTGCCCGGGCTGGTCTTGAACCTGCAGGCTCCCAAAGTGCTGGGATTATAGGCGTGACCTACCCCGCCCAACCCACAAGACATTTTTTATACTTCAAAATAAAAGAGACAGCTTTAAATTTGAACTGTAATGAGGCCTGGTGTTTTTAACTTTCTTGGTTTTCTGTGGTGCCAAGGAAGTTGACTTTCCCAAAGGAAGTTACTCTTCACGTTAGGTCCACTCAGATGGAAATATTCTGGAGCTATAAGGGCTGACCTTGGCAAGGCCTGCGGTAAACATTTGGCGCATGTCTCGTTTAATCTGACTGTCCTCTGATGATGTTTCCCACCCCAGGCCTACTGAGCTGAAATCTTTGTTAGGTAGGACCTGGGACTCGCGTCTCAAGCCAGTCTCCAGCTAAATGTTGAGAACCCCTGACCTGCGCTAGTGTATTCCATTTCCCATTCAATGAATGCAGAGGAATAAAAGGTGTAAGGAACTTAAGTCACTCATGGTCTGTCTGGGTCCTGTGTCTCCATTGCTTCTCAAGACAGCATGTATAAAATTTGCCATACAATTTCAGTCTTGGCCGGGCTCACACCTGTCACCCCAGCACTTTGGGAGGCTGAGGGAGGAGGACTCTTGAGCCCAGGAATTTGAGACCAGCCTGGGCAATGCAGTGAGAACTTGTCTCCACAAAGAAAAATGCTTTTTAAATTACTCAGGCATGATGGCACGCACCTGCAGTCCCAGCCACTCAGGAAGAAGAGGCGGAGGGATCACAGAAGCCCAAGAGATCGAGGCTGTGGTGAGCTGTGATCATGCTACTGCACTCTGCCTGGGTGACAGAGGGAGACTTCAACTCAAAAAATTAAAATGTCAAGTCTCCCTCTAAGAAAGTGTGCATACACACACACACACACAACTAGTGCTCTGGTTTTCAAACTCTGTCTTGCTTACTCCTTGGCTTCTATCTCTGTGCGTGTTGAAGGCCTTAGTCCCTTCTCTGCAGCTGTCTACACTGGCTCCACCCTGCCAGCCTTTTCTGGATGCTGCACTCGTTCTTTCAATGGTTTGAGTCTCTGGTGTCATAAGCCCATGAAATACACTTTTTCAAGGCCAGGCGTGGTGGCTCGCGTCTATAATCCCAGCACTTTAGAGGCTGAGGTGAGAGGATTACCTGAGCCCACAGGTTCGAGACCAGCTCCGGGCAACATGGTGAGACCTCATACAATAAATCAAAAAATTAGCAGGGTGTGATGGCACGTACCTGTAGTTCCGCTACTTGGAAGGCTGAGGTGGAAGGATCGCCTGAGTCCAGCAGGTCGAGGCTGCGTGGCCGTGAGCGTGCCACAGCACTCCAGCCTGGGCGATAGAGTGAGACTCCAACTCAAAAAAAAAAAAACAACACACTTTCTCGGACAACCCGGGCCCCCTTTCTTTGAAGCCCTCAGAACTGTGTGCAAGCCCATTATAAACTGTTCCTATCTACAACATAGTCCTAAGGCTGCTGGTTCTTGGGAAACCAGGGTGCCCCCAAAACACACACACTCGCTGCTGGGTTAGACCTCTTAGACACCGTGGGGTAGTCACGCCCATGCGCTGCTTGCCGGTGGCGATCATTCAAGACCTGCCTCCCAGACTCTCATTCTCTGATCCTGCCCTTCCCAAAATCCACCTTCCCCCTTCTCCCCTCCTGACATTTCACCCGGGCAAGTGGGCATGTGTGTTCTCAGCCTGTTCATTGCAATTTCTCTCCCCTTCGGCCTGTCCCCTGAGGACGTGGCTTTTCCTGCCACCCTCTCCAGTGGAGGCCACTCCCCTCCTCATGTGTCAAGGGCTGAGCATTCTGGTGCCTCCATGCCGCGTGCACACAACTGCTCCTCCACCCCTGGGTGAAAACCCTGCTTCTTTAGGGTTCACACCACGTGGCTCTGGTTCTTGGTCATCCACTACAGTGCGGCTTACCTAATTTGGTTTGAGGAAGATATGGCAACGGGTTCACTGGCTGCGCTGCCCTGAGGCCCAAGGATCCCACAACCAGTCGAGCACACATTCCATCCTTTCTTCCCTTTTGTTTTATTTTTTGACTCGGAGTCTCACTCCGTCGCCCAGGCTGGAGTGCCGTGGCACGCCGTTCACGGCCACTACAGCCTCGACCTGCTGGGCTCAGGCGAACCTTCCGCCTCAGCCTTCCAAGGAGCTGGAAATACAGATGAGCACTACCACGCCAAGCTAATTTTTTAATTTATTGTAGAGACAAAGTCTCACCATATTGCCCAGGCTGGTCTCGCACCCACGGGCTCAGGCAACCCTCTCGCCTCGGCCTCCCAACGTGCTGGGATCATAGGCTTGAGTCACCGCGCCCGACCTCTTATTTTTATTTTTAATTTTTTGTGTTGAGGTCTCAGTCTGTCGCTCAGGCTGGAGTGCAGTGGCACAATCACAGCTCATCACTGCCTCAACCTTGACCTCCCAGACTCAGACAATCCTTCTGCCTCAGCCTCCCAAGTAGCTGGGACTACAGGTGTGCACCACCATGCCTGGGCAATTTTTTTTATTTTTGTAGAGATGAGGTCTTGCTATGTCGTTGGGCTCAAGCGATCCTCCCACATCAGCCTCCCAAAGTGCTGAGATCACAGACATGAACCACCACACCCGGCCCCATCCCTTCTTCCTCCTTTTTCCTATCACGCTTGTTTCCACCTAAGGAACTTAACATGCCATTCCCATACCTGTACCTGTATCCTTCCCTCTTCCCCTTCCTTGGGGGTGGGGGGGCACCTTGTAGCCTCCAGGTGTGTGTCACTTCCCAGAGGGGCGGAACCAAACCTCCGCTGTTCTCTATCACTGTGCTTGCGAGCACCCCGTCTTCCGAGCATCTCTCACAGTGCATAGCTATGAATTTGTGGGTTGATTTCATTATCGGCTGTCACCTCCAGCGATCTGTGTCTCACAAGGACACAGGCCATGTCAGTTTCATTCACTCTTGCAGTCCCAGCACCTAGAACAATGCTTGGCACATGGATCCTCCAGAAACAGCTATCAAACACACAGGTAAACAATACGTGATCATTTATTTATCTTTTTAATTCTTATTTTAAAATTGTGGAGTGCAATTCAGGGTTAGGTCTACAGATATTCATTGTGCAGGTACCCTCATTTATTCACAATGATAAATAGACAAGCATTAGTTCTGTACTTTGAAAAAAGAGGGCCTGGCTCAGTGGCTCAGCCTGTCATCCCAGCACTTTGGGAAGCCGAGGCGAGGGGATTGCCTGAGCCCGCAGGTTCGAGACCAGCCCGGGCAACTTGGCGAGATCTCGTCTCTACAATAAATCACAAATTAGCCGGGCATGGTAGTGTGTGCCTGTAGTTCTGGCTACTTGGAAGGCTGAGGCGCAAGGGTTGCTGGAGCCCAGCAGGTCGAGGCTGCGGTGGCCGGGAGCGTGCCACTGCCCTCCAGCCTGGGCAACTCCAACTCGAAAAAAGAAAAGAAAAGAGTGGGCCCGCACTGGCTCTTCCAACATGAGAGGAGATTAGCAGGGAACCGTTCATGGCTCAGCTGGGCTGGGGTCAAGGAGCCAGTATTTTTCATGGGCCACCCAGATGATTTGTATGCTTTGATGACATTTGGAAAGCCACATGAGGGAAAGGCCTTCATTCACACACTATGTGAGACCCTGGCTAGAGAAACCTTCCGCTGCAGGTGGGAAGGCGAATCATTCTGGGGTTTTGCAGGATTCCCCAATTCTGATGTGAACAGAAGTGTTAGTGAAGACCCCAGTTCCCTTGATAGAAATCAAGAGAAAGGGGACTTCTGAAATGTAGAGGCTGGAAAGCATAGGCTGATTGTAGTTATTAGTTTAGTTTGGTTTTGTTTTATAATAAGAATTTAGGAGAGGAAGACCGGGTACAAAGGCTCCCACCTGTAACCCCAGCACTTTGGGAGGCCAAGGGGAGGATTGCTTGGGCCCAGGAGTTTGAGACCAGCCTGGGCAACAGAGCAAGACCTCATCTCTACAAAAAATTTTTTAAATGAGCTGGGTGTGGCAGTACGTGTCTGTAGGTCCAGCTACTTGGGAGGCTGAAGGGGAAGGATCACCTGAGCCCAGCAGGTCAAGGATGTGGTGGCTGTGAGCGTGCTCCTGTACTCCCGCCTGGGCGACAGAGTGAGACTCCAACTCAAAAAAAAAAAGAACATCCGTCTCCTATGAAACCTGGAGTAACATTGCAAAGTCCCCTTCTATTAACTTTGACTTGGCAAACGCCATGTCTGCTTTTCCCTTCCCAATTTCCCTTTTTCTTCACCCCCTGATATTAAGCAAAGAGATGTTACAAATGGTGGCAAACTTACTGAACTACGGCTTTTGGAACTGTAGGTTAAGCAGGGGTAGGAATGCAGGCCTAACTGCCATCTCCAGCACCCTCTGTCTGCGGAAAGGTCTTCTGAGTTCCAAACCAACCCACCCAAGCAGACCAGGGGACCCAGTGTCACTGTGGAAATGGTGGTCACACATCCAACACACACCAGGTGTTGCCTGGGGGCATTTTCTCTTTGAGAATTATTTTGGGACCTTGGAGAATCTCTGGCCACACCAAGCATGGCTTAGGGTAGGCTGCACTGCTCTAACAAATAAACCTGCCTGGGCAACTTGGCGATACCTCATCTCTTCAATTAATCAAAAAATTAGCCGGGCGTTGTAGCGCGCACCTGTAGTTCCAGCTACTTGGAAGGCTGAGGCGGAAGGATCACCGGAGCCCAGCAGGTCGAGGCTGCAGTGGCCAGGAGCGGCCACTGCTCTCCAATCTGGGCGACAGAGTGAGACTCCAACTCAAAAAAATAAATAAATAAAAATAAAATAAAATAAACCTGTTAGGTGATAAAAAGTTTCTTTCCTCCTCTCCTAATGGTCAGAGGCTCTAGCCCAAAGCAGGGAAGTCGGGGCTCTGGTTCATGCTGGCCATCGGGGATCCAGGCTGAGGGGCTCTGCCACCCCAAACCCAGGGCTTCTGGACTCTGCAAGGTCAGGAGGCAGGCCTGTGGGTCGACAGCCCAGGCTGGAAGCAGCCTGCCTCATGCAGGCGCACATGGCTTGGCCTTACCTCAAGCGGGCACGCTGAGGGGTGGGTCAGCCGGGAGTGTGCCCAGGAGGAAGAGGCCTGTGGGTTTTGGTGGCCTCCAGCCCCTTGCGCTGTGGGAGGGTTTCGTTCGACTGAGTGTGGCCGATGAGAAGCGTTGCTGGCCCTCGGAGGGCATCAGCGAGTTTCAGCCTGGGAACCCTCAGGGGAGACACCCCGAACCGAGGCTCAGCATGTCGCCAGCTCCACCCTCCCTTGGCTCCTGCTCCCTGAAGCTGCTGTGTCCCACCTCGGCCTTGCTCTTCGATCCCCGCCCAGGGAGACTTCCGGCTCCTTGCTCTGCTCCCCTCCTGGGCCGGCCCATCGGCATGGCCCTGACCGGGCTGCGGTGTTTCCTTGCTGCCTGAAGTCTTCCGGCCATGCTTCCTGGGCCCCTCCTTAGCTGCCTGCTGACACCACTTTTTTTTTTTTTTTTTAGTTGGAATCTCACTGTGTCGCCCAGGCTGGAGGGCAGTGGCATGCTCATGGCCACCGCAGCCTCGACCTGCTGGGCTCCGGCAATACCTCCGCCTCAGCCTTCCAAGTAGCTGGAACTACAGACACCCAGCTAGTTTTTGTGATTTATTGTAGAGACGAGGTCTCACCAAGTTGCCCAGGCTGATCTTGAACCCCTGGGCTTGAACAATCCTCTTGCCTTGGCCTCCCAAAGTGCTGAGATGCCAGGTTTGAGCCACTGCCCCAGCGCTGACACCATTTTTTTTTTTTTGAGTCAGAATGTCTGTCGCCCAAGTTGCAGTGCAGTGACACGCTCACAGCCATCGCAGCCTCGACCTGCTGGTCCTCGGCAATCCTTCCACCTCAGCCTTCCAAGTAGTTGGAACTATAGACACCCAGCTAGTTTTTGTGATTTATTGTAGAGACGAGGTCTCACCGAGGTACACAGGCTGGTCTTGAACCCCAGGCTCAGGCTATCCTCTCCCCTCAGCCTCCCAAAGTGCTGGGATGACGTGAGCCACCACCTTTTATGCTGAAGGTCTCTGGGGGCACGGGACAGGCATGTCTCTGCTGGTGGTGGCAACGTGAGCGGGATGAGGCGGGAGGAGGGGGAGGCCGGCTTGCAGGCAATGGAGAACTCGCCCAGGGAGAGGCCCTCCTTTCGGGCTGGACTTCGCCTGGTTGAAGGCCTCGCCACGGTTCATACTCAGTGTGCTGCCTGCCACCTTGACTGGGACGATCGCCTCCTTCCCGATCGCCTCCTTCCTGGCCTCGCACCACCACAGGCCCGGGCTCAGGCGTACAGGGCTCACCAGCTATTCTGGCCACATCCAGTGGCTGGTCCAGGTCCATGCACGGCAGGGGGACTCGCGGACAGCCCTCTTCTTCTGCTCCTCTCCCGCCGTCCAGCCAGCTTTCAGAAAAGGGGGAGCCTGAAGGTTTTCGTGGCTTAAAATACTGGCTGCTTGGCTACTAAAAATGAATGGTAGGGAGCCAGCACTTTGGGAAGATGGGGCAAGAGGACCACTTGAGCCCAGAGGTTTGAGGCCCCATCTCTACAAAAATAGACACACACACAATTAGCTAAGTGTGATAGGATGTGTCTGTAGTCCCAGCTACCCAAAAGACCAAGGCAGGAGGATGGCTTGAGCCCAGGAGACTGAGGCTGCAGTGGGCCATGACGGTGCCACTGCACTCTGTCATGGGCAACAGGGAGAGACCCTATTTCATCCATCCATCCATCCATCCACCCATCCATCCATCTATTCATCCATCTATCAGTAAGCCGTGATAGAACAGACACAAGAAGAGGCTGAATGGATCTTGTGACATAAGAGGAAATATGAATTTGGTCTCCATCTCTAGGTCCTTGCAATCTTGAGGGCAATGAGGTCTTTTGTATGCTAATAAGACCACGGGTGGCTGGAGACCTGAGGTGGCTTCAGGATGGGGCTGGTCACCAGAACAGCAAAGCGGGATTCGAGAGCTAGAACTTTGGGCGCAGTGGCTCATGTCTATCATTCCAGTACTTTGGAAGACCAAGGTGGAGAGGGTTGCCTGAGCCCACGGGTTGGAGACCAGCCCAGGCAACTTGGTGAGACCTCAACTGTACGGTGAATCAAAAAATTAGCCACGTGTGGTGGCATATGCCTGTGGTTCCAGCTACTTGGAAGGCTGAAGTGCGGTGGCCGTGAGTGTGCCATGTGCTCCAGCCTGGGTGACAGACTCAGACTCTGACAAAAACAAAAAAAAGAAGGCTAGATCATTAAGTCCCACCCCTTACCTCTGGGGAGGAAAGAGGGGGTGAGGGTCAAGTGATCACCAGTGGCCTTTGATGAACTCAGTCAATCATGTCTACATCATGCAGCCTCTGTAAAAACCCAAAGGACAGCATTAGGAGCGCTTCCAGGTGCTGAGCACATGGCGATGCCTGGGGGTGGCATTTCTGGAGGGGCAAGGGAGCTCCACACCTCCCCTGCACGCCTTGCCCCCAGCAGCTCCTCATCTGGCTGTCCACCTGTATCCCCGACACTTAATGGGGAAACGTAAGCATTTCCATGAGTTCTGTGGGCTGCCCCAGCAGCCTCCTCCAAGAGGGGCTACTGGGAGCTGATTGACAGCTGGTTTGTCAGAAGCAGAGGTCACAACCTAAAGTGTGAGATTAGCTTCTGATATGGGGGCTGTCTACTAAGCCCTTGATTTGTGATATGAGGGCAATCTACTAAGCCCTTCACCCATGGGCTCTGATACTCTCATGAGGTAGCCAGCGTCAGAGGTGAGTTGCACTGGTTGTTATTCCCTGGAGAGTTGGTTGGTGTTGATAGGGAGAAGTTCACCCACATTTTGGTGACCAGAGGTGGAGGGGTCTACATTGAGCATTGTGTTAACTGTGTGAGAGTTGGAAAAACACTTTGGTTTGTCCCATCTTTTTCAAAGACTAGACCAATCATTAAAGAGAAAGGCAGTTTAAACACCACATAACGGGGAAGGTTGGCTCACACCTGTGCGCCCAGCATTTTAGGAGGCCAAGACAAGAGGATTGCCTGAGCCCAGGAGTTTGAGACCAGCCTGGGTAACTTGGCAAGACCTCGTCTCGACAGTAAATCAAAAAACTAGCCGGGCAAGGTGGCACATGCCTGTGGTTCCAGCTGCTTGGAAGGTTGAGGTAGAAGGATCACCTGAACCCAGCAGGTTGAGGCTGCAGTGGCTGTGAACATGCCACTGCATTCCAGTCTGGGCAACAGTGAGACTCTGACTCAAATAAATACATACATACATACATGTATACATACTAGGAGAAAAAGATAAAGTTAGGTATTTACTAGACGGTCTGAAGCTTGCTTTATCATCTTATTTACAGGGTAGACTTGCAGGCCGGGCTCAGTGACTCAGTTTGTCATCCCAGCACTTTGGAAGCCTGAGGCGAGTGGATTGCCTGAGCCCACAGGTTCGAGACCAGCCCGGGCAACTTGGTGAGCCCTCATCTCTACAATAAATCAAAAAAATTAGCTGGGTGTGGTAGCATGCTCCTGTAGTTCCAGCTACTTGGAAGGTTGAGGCGGAAGGGTCACCTGAGCCCAGCAGGTTGAGGCTGCGGTGGCTATGAGTGTGCCACTGCACTTCATCCTGAGTGACAGAGTGAGACTCCACTTCTAAAACAAAACAAAACAGAAAAAACCAACAAGGTATCCTTGCCATGTTTTTAGCAGCATTGTAACTTCATTTTGAAATGAGGATCTGTTTTGATAAAAATATGAGAGCTATAAAGAGAAATGTCCTGTATGCAGCCTGAAAGTTGGACTTCAGAGACTTCTATCTTCTGGCTAAGTTGACCCAGAGAAGGAATTGTAAATTAGGGAATAATAGAATTTGTTGGTGGTTTTAAATTTTTTTAAGTTAGCGTCTCACTCTGTCATCCAGGCTGGAGCGCGGTGGCACGATCACCGTTCACTGCAAGCGCAACTTCCTGGGCTCAAGTGATCCTTTGTCTCAGCCTCCCGAGTAGCTGGGACTACAGGTGTGTGCCACCATGCCCAGCTAATTGTTTTGAATATTTGCAGAGATGTGGTCTCGCTATGTCACCCGGGATGGTCTCAGACCCCTGGGCTCAGGCAATCCTCCCACCTTGGCCTCCTAAAGTGGGGGGATTACAGGCATGAGCCACCACACCCAGCTGGGAATAACAGAATGTAAAAAGGGTGGTCTGCCAGTAAGAAACAAACTTTTCATTGCAGAACTTGAACTTGACTTCTTTGAGATGAGGGAAAAGAGCGATGCATGGTTCAGAAGGAAATGCCTGACTGAAGCCTGCCTCCTGTACCCATAGCTACCTGCCCACAAGAATGCCGCTCCCTAGTGACAGCTGCACTAATTATAGAAAAACAAGTCGAGTGGAAGAAGATGAATTATGCAAATTTACATTGACTGAGGATCCTGCTGGAGTATTTAAGAATTTTGATTATTAAAAATAAACTGAGGCTTCTCTTACATTGAAAAGCAATTAAAAGAGGAACGGGATAATTTGCCATGATCTTAGAATGAGACCTGGATCAGCCAAAATAACATTTATTAACATTACTCTAAATTATTGGCAGGTAGTGGCCATTTTGTAAATTTGAGGGGAAATACCAAATGAGTTTTAGGCTGCAAATTTATGTCTCATTTTTTGCTTATACATTTGTCACATTTTTTCATAAACCCTCGGGATTAAGTAAGATAGAAGTCTGCAACTTTCTCTGCTCTGTCTCACACAGTTTTCTTGTTTTTGAGTCTCAAACTAACTTAAAAGCTGGGGATTAGAAATAAATAAGAATGAAAAGCTACTCAATCTTCTGCAAGAAAACTTTTTTTTGTGTGCTTCATGAAATTAAACTTTTTTAAAATTGACTGTCGGAGTGAATGTCAATGGAAATCAAACATCTTAATAAGCACGCTTAACACAATTCTTTACACATCTAGAAATCTGATAACCTGAGGTTCAGTGAATAGGTCAGCAAAAGCAAGTGAAGCTGGTACTTAACATTTTTCTTAGTGATGAAAAAGAACACAACACTTCACATGCCATAATTTTAGATGAATCTTTTTACCTACTCAGACACACTGGAAATGCAGCTACATTGTTCCGGTCGTCCACTTGCTGAAAAACAGCAAAACAAACCCAGCCATGTATTATTTGCTACAGATCAGGAAGGCTAAGGGTCTACTACAAAGCAGCACAACCACAGGGAATGTTCTTTTCTCACTCCCCTCAGATCATGGCACATCGCATCATTGGAGGAATCCCTGTTCCATCAGGGTCAAAAAACCGTGCTGATGCAAAATGTCTCATGTTTATTGCCACTTTTAATTCCGAAGTCCATATATTTTAGGAACCTACAGTTTAAGGGAGACTACCCAAGTTTTTTTCCAAATGCAGATCTCTCTCACGATTTGGTTTTATACTGAAAAGTCCTGTGTAGACAGATAAAGGTCAGCTCTCCAAATGCTCATTTTTAACACTGACACAGCACTTTCATCCGTACGTGCCTTACAAACATTAACTAATTAAGAAACACAGCACCCCGAAAGGTATTTAGCAGGTTGTGAAAATGAAAATCTATAAGCAAGACAGCCAGGATGCATACATCATGAAGTGTTAAATCACAACCTGAAAACTTGCAGGATTCTCTCCCTCTTTGCTAGCCATGACTGTCTTTTTGGGGAAAGGCAAGAAGTTAGATTTTTTTTTTTTTTTTTTTTTTTTGAGTTGGAATCTCACTCAGTTGCCCAGACTGGAGTGCAGTGGCCGCTTCCGGCCACCACAGCCTCGACCTTCTGGGCTCCGGTGATCCTTCCGCCTCAGCCTTCCAAGTAGCTAGAACTACAGGCACACGCTACCACGCCCGGCTAATTTTTTGATTTATTGTAGAGATGAGGTTTCGCTTGCCCAGGCGGGTCTCGAACCCGCGGGCTCAGGCAATCCACTCACCTCAGCCTCCCAAGACGCGGGATTACAGGCTGAGCCACCGAGCCCGGCTAATTTTTTTTTTTTTTTTTTTTTTATTGTAGAGATGAGGTCTCGCCAAGTTGCCCAGGTGGGTCTTGAACCCGCGGGCTCAGGCAATTCACGCACCTCGGCCTTCCAAAGTGCAGGATTACAAACTGAGCCCCCGAGCCCAGCCTAAGTTAGATTTTTATTACAAGTAGACAGAGGGGCTGATGTCTGGGTGGGCAGGGGGTGAGAGGGGGAGAAGCTGTAATCAAATTCTAAGTATCAGCTGGGCACAATGACTCATGCCTATAATCCCAGCACTTTGGGAGGCCGAGGTGAGAGGACTACCTGAGCCCATGGGTTCGAGACCAGCCTGGGCAACTTGGGGAGACCTCACCTCTACAATAAACCAAGAAAATATTAGCTGGGCATGATGACACGTGCCTGGGCCTCCAGCTACTTGGAAGGCTGAGAAGGAGGGATCGCCTGAGCTGGGCAGGTTGAGGCTGCGGTGGCCGTCAGCGTGCCACTGCACTCCAGCCTGGGCAACGGAGTTAGACTCCAACTCAGAAAAAAATATAAATAAATAAATAAATAAATGAATAATGCATTCCCCAATATGTAAATATTCTGTTTATCAGTATGCAAAAGAAGAAAGCAAAAATAGAATGATGGCTCACATCTGTAATTTTTAGCTCCCTAGGAGGCCGAGGCAGGAGGATTGCCTGAGTCCAGGCAGTTGAGGCTGCTGTGAGCTATGACTGCACCACTGTGCCTCAGCCTGGGTGACAGAGAAAGATCCCATCTCTTAAAAAAAAGGCAGGTGAACAGAAGCCCTAATATCTTCTCCCCGCAGCCCCCATGGTCATTGCATGTACCCCGAGGCATGCACGGGCTGGTCCTTTGCTGGGGAGGAACACGGGGAGATTATAATTGGAAAGAAACAAAATCACTATTAAAATGGCAACAATACATCAACCAGACTAGTTACAACCAAAGTGAAATATTACCAGTGTAACAAGACCATCAGAAAGAAGGGCTGCCAGCAGGCACCCCAGCTGCAGCACAGAATTTTGTTATCAGGGGCAAGAACAGGGGGCGTCAGGCAAAAGGGTTCAGCTGGAGAGTCTATCTCTGCATAGAGCGTGACATTAAATTGCGGAGATGAAAGGCTGGGACAGGGAGGAGAGTGGCCCGGGTGCTCCCAGGTCCCTTTGTCTCCCACCTCCTTCCGTAAAAGGGGTGGGCTCTGGGTTCCAAAGGGTCAACTGTGGTTGGTCCCCCCCATTGTCTCAGAGGCAGAAGAGAGAGACAGGGGAGGAGAGAGGAAAGTGCTGGGAAAGTGCTTTCAGGTTCTGTGAGCAAGGGAGTGGGAGACCCATTCCGGGAAGGCCCCCAGCAGGTGACAAGGCCTTTCTGGTGAGAGGTGTCAGAAGATGCCAAGGTCTGAGGGCGGCAGTGACAGACTCTTCTCCCCACGTTTGGCCAATAACCAAAGACCACAGGCATGGGCCACGTGTGCAGACCAGAGGGCCTTCCCTGTCTGTTCAAGAACACATGAGCCCCTCTGGGACTCTTGCACGGCCTTAGGGAGGGAGGAAACCTCAAATCACCACTGAGTTTAATTCCCCAGCAGCAGACTTGGAGACACACAGAAATAGGACACGTTTTTAATAAACGTACCTACATCAAATAGAAATAAAAAGTACCCTGCCTCACCCCCACCTCCCAGGAACAGCAACCTTTGATATCTTAGCTGCTTTTTCTGACATTTACCTCCATCGTTCTAAATAGTGTATCTTTTTTTTTTTCTGAGTCGGAGTCTCACTCTGTCGCCCAGGTTGGAGCACAGTGGCATTCTCATGGCCACCGCAGCCTCAACCTGCTGGGCTCCGGCGATCCTTCCGCCTCAGTCTTTCAAGTAACTGGAACTACAGGAACACGCCACCATGCCCGGCTAATTTTTTTGATTTATTGTAGAGATGAGGTCTCTCCAAGTCACCCGGGCTGGTCTTGAACCCGCGGGCTCAGGCAATCTCCTCGCCTTGGCCTCCCAAAGTGCTGGGATGACAGGCTTGAGTCACTGCACCCGACCCTAAATAGTGTATTCTAACTGTTATTTCTGACGTTTCTGTGTTTAACAATTTAAGGGCTTCTTACCATGGAAGGTGAAAATTCAACACTTTACACACACACACACACACACACACACACACATACACACACACACACACACACACTGTACCTCCCCCCAATACAGTTTACGTAGTTTTTGGCTATTAATAAAGTGTTCACATTTTTATTATTATATCAGTGTTATTCATAGCAGAGCCAGGTAATGTATGATGATTTTCCTTTCCTGGATAACTTTTTGTTTTTTCGGGAGTTAATAATTATCTACCAGGTGGGCTCGGTGGCTTAGCCTGTAATCCTGCACCTTTGGGAGGCTGAGGTGAGTGGATTGCCTGAG
>CAUYQG010258207.1:0-14103 GCA_963574415.1 Tarsius wallacei
AAGGTGGGTGGGGCAATGCAAGTCTCTGCCTGGAGAATGGCTGAAATAATAGGATCCTTTTTCTCTGCTCTTTGGATCCCTGAGCAATCGACTATGATGGTCTGTGGTAACGTGATAGCGTGAGCCTCTTGGGGATCAGCTGCCCACCTGGGCGCTCCACTCGGGGCTCCAGAGCTCCAGATTTCAGAGCCCCAAAGCTCCCAAGGGCAGGCGGTGAGCGGCGGAGGTGGCCCTGTGCCGCTCCCAGTGTACTTCAGTCAGAGATGGAATCAGTGCCTCCGAGGGGTGGGTGCCCAGAGCCTCCTAGGGTGACCGGAGGCTCAGTCTGGGATCAATGCAGTCAGGGATGGAGCTGAGACCCGAACCTTCCCACCCACCCGGGATGCAACAGCTGGCCCTGCATCGGACCAGGGGTCCCTGAGCCTCGGACCAATACGTCCAGCTGTGGGCAGTGGGGTAGGGGAAGGAGGGCAAGAGACTTTTTGGGGAACTCACATTCAGAGAATCTCACAGTTCCGCCTGTGTTGCCGCCATCTTGACCGCAATCCAGAGTGTCACTGGTGACTCTTCAAGAGAGGAAGGAGGCAACGGGGCAAGGGCTGAAGGACTACATATTGGGTACCATGTTCACTATTGGAATGACGGAGTCAATAGAAGCCCAAACTTCACTATCACACAATATACACAAGGAAAAAACATGCATACATACCCTAAATCTAAAATTAGGCAACAACACAAAAGCACCCAAATACACTGAGAAATTGAAAAAGCCTCATGCATGTCCCAAAAAAAGTCATTTACAGAAAACCTGAGAAGACTCATTTTCAGCACTACCAGATCACTAGGCTCAGTACAGCAGCAAATGAAGACTAAGAATTTGCAACAGCCGGGCTACATATTAAAAGAATGTTTAGTGACTTTTCCAAGGTATTTTTGCTGAGACTGTATTACTTGTTGTATGTAGTAATTGAAGTCTCTATTCTTTTAGCTTGTGTTATGCCAGTGTTTTGACAGAGATTACAGTGAATGCCAGGAGCTAAAATAGAAAAAGAAGAAGAAAAACAAAGAAAAACCTTTCCTCTTCTAGTTTTTGTGGATGGCTGTGTACTTTCTCCCCTGCTCCTCTTTAGCTGAGACTCCTTCCCTCCAACCAACCCTGGGCATTTGGCTCCCCAAGGCTGAGTTCCACAATTTCCAACTCCATGTCCTCTCTTACCATCAACTTGGAAACATATTCATGGCTTTGGGATGAAGCCACTACTTGGGCAATTTTAATGGTCTCTCCTGTTCCCCAGCAACTTTGAGACTTCATTTTTCTAGCTGGTCGCCACTGCCCTGAGGGGCCTTACTGCTGCTGTCTTTGCAGAGGGGATGAACAGTGGGAATCATTCTGAGACCCTGGCTTTCTGACCACTTCCCCTACTCCAACCCTCATCATTTTCTGTGCATCCTTAAACATCTACCTTGTGCACTGCCAAAAGTTCGATGCAAGGCACATTCTTACTACTCTCTGGTCACCACACTTAGTCTGACCAGCTCTGTCTCAGATAGACCTCCCAATCTTCCTCCAGGCCAGGTCCCTTCCCTGTTTCATTTTGCTGCATTTGCTCTTGTGAGTTGATTAAAATATCTGGGTAATGGAGTTTGTGACAGAGTAATTGCTGGCAGGCAAGGATCCAAAGAACCTTGGTGCATACTCAGCTGGGACTCTCCAGGGCATGGAATTTATCCTGAGGTCCTCCACTGACACAGGAAAGTTCAGTCCATGGGGGTGTGGATGCTGAGACGAAACAGGGCTGGAAACCCTAGCCCATCAGATCAGACAAGAAGTCAGGGCTGGGGACAGCCTAGGCAACTCTTGCTCTTTCTATGTGCCATGCACAAGGGGATGAGCTCTCCTTCTTTTTCTCTCTCGCCTCTCTAAGTGGGGTAGCCAGTTGCACTCAGGTGACTCTTGCAGCAAGAAGTTAGCCTGGGACTTTGTATAATGAGCCTCCCTTCTTTTTTTTTCTAGATATGGGAGCTGACCTATCCATGCTCATGGACACTCCACTAGGTTATATATCAAGGCACCGGGACATCTGTTACTAAACAGCCTTCAGGGGAAAAAGATAATTTTCTTTTGCAATAGTCTGGCCTCAATATAAACTGGAGGCTGGGAAACCTGGAAAACCAATGGAAGTTTGAACTATTATTACCATCCACCAATTAGACCTCTTTTGCCAGTGGCAGGGAAAGTGAAGTGAGATGCCTTATGTTGCAGCCTTCATGGCCTGGTACCAAAACCCACACCCGGAACTCCACCTGCCTCACTGTCTGTGAGTCGTAAGCCTAAGCAAAAACCTGGACTTGACATTCTAGATGACCTGTTCTTTATTCCCCTGGCCAGGTGCCAGGCAGAGGAGGAAACAGCGGTGACACAGGTCCCAGGGAACTCAGACTCTGAGGGGGATTCCCCTAAATTCAAACTTCTCTAGGAGAACTCTGGGGGCCTCCCTGGTCCATGTGCTCCCCCTGTTTCCCCTCCTGCTTACCAGCCACCTAGGCCTCAGCCTCCAGGCCTTTGCCCTCTTGTGACTAGCCCTGCTAGCACTCACCATGGTGCTGCTCACTAGTCCCTACAGGATATCTGGTCCCCCTCTATGAAGTACCACACGTGGGTGGAGAGAGGCACCTTCAAGGTCCATGTCCCCTTCTCTATGAGTGATTCAGGATCTGCAAGGAGAAGTTCGGCAGGTTCTCTGAGAACCCTAGTAAGTTTGTTAATGAATTTTAAAAACTGATTCCATCATTTGAGCTTACTCAGGGAGATTTCCAAGTATTATTCTCCACCTGCCATACCCCTAAAAACAAGAACAGAATTGTGAGTGCTACCTGAGTGTATGCAGATGAGGTGACAGCCCAGAATCAAGCTCATTTCATATTCTGGACAGGGAGTGATGTGATCCCTGAATGGGATCCCCTATGGGACTACCAAATAGATAACTTGGACTTAGGGGTATGATAACCTGTATAATAGGGGAGATGGAAAGATGTATGGTCAAGCCCATTAATTATAACAGGGTCAGGGAAATTACTCAGGAGGAAAATAAGAACCTGGTTCTGTTCCAGAAGAGACTAGGGGAGACCCCAAAGAAATATACAAACATGAACGCTGACACCCTGGATGGGCAGATAGTCCTGAACACCCATGTCACCTGCCAGTCTGCCCCAGACATCCGGAGGAAATTACAGAAACTAGACATGGGGCCACAAACCCCCTCACCTCAGTTACTACGCACAGCCTTCTCAGTTTTCAACAAATGAGACCAGGCCAGGAAGGAACAACAAATAGAAAAGAAAAGGAAAGAGGCAAAACATTTAGCTACAAAAGTGAGGGCGACCATCTCAGAAAAAACCCGCTGATAATCCCAAGTAAAAGGGAGCTTGCCATGTTTGTAGTAAACCAGGCCACTGAAAGAACAGATGCCCAGAGAGGCCTCTGCTAAATGGGCCATGCCCCAGAAGTAGACAAAAAGGCCACTGGAAATGGGCTTGGTCCCAACTCTGAAGGGAGAATAGCTTGAACCTAAGATTTTGACCATGTCCAACTGAGGGTGCCCCAAGGTTCTCAACAGCCCCCCAATGAATCATGACTGGGGGGGGAGACACAGGAGGTTCATGCCTCTAATCTCAACATTTTGGGAGGCCCAGGCGGGAGGACTGCTTAAGTCCAGGAGTTCAGGACCAGCCTGAACAATATAACAAGACCTCATCTCTACCAAAATAAAAATAAAAATAAAAAATTAGCCAGCCGTGATGGTGCGTGCCTGTCATCCCAGCTACTCGGGAGGCTGAGGTGGGAGGATCACCTGAGCCCAGAAAGTTGAGGCTGCAATGAGCCAGAATCAAGCCACTGCACTACAGCCTGGATGAGAGAGAATCCAACTCAAACAAAAAAACAAAAAACAGGAAGAGAACCACAGGTTCTTCCGAAAGTGACAAAGAAGCCTCTTGCTTGCTGCCTTCTGTTTTGCTTTCCTGCCCTGGACGTTTATCTACTACCTGCTCAGTGACTGGAGTCCATGGGAAGCTTCAGGAATATTACTTCCCTCAGCTTCTTACTTGAACCTGAAAAAATGATCTCATAAGTCATAGATTCTTGGTAATACCAAAATACCCAATCCCCTTACTGGGAAGGAAACTTCTCAAGGCACTGAGTGCAATTCTGGTCTTGCCAGAACAAAAGAGAATCTTTTTGGTAATGCCTACAAGCCCAGATACCCCGGCCTCAATTCCTCCTAAAATTACCAAAAAAAGGTAAATCCTAAAGTATGAGATCATGTAGTTCCAGGTAAAGCCATAATTGTAACTCCTATAAAAAAGAAACACAGCTATCCCCTTCTCCACAAAAAAAATCCTACCCAATCAAAAAAGGCCTAAGAAGGTCTACAGCCCATAAGAAAACAAGTGTACAACAGGCCAGACTTCCAGGGTCTGCCACTATGTTGGGTTTATGGGTGGAAATAGTTTCATCCATTGGGGGATTAAAAAAACAGACTATGCAATGGCAAGCCTCACCAAAACCATTGAGACAAAAGCCCTGCCTAATACCTCAGCTCAAAAGACAAAACTAATAGCCCTGACCCGAGCCCTGGCACTGATAGAGAGATCTTCAATTAATATCTACTCTAATTCAAAGTATACATGTATGGTCCTACAGGCCCATACAGTCACTTGGCAAAAAAGGGGATTCCTCATGACAAATATTCCCCTCTTAAGCACCAATAAAAATCTCGTTTTTCTTACAGGCTGTGCAGTAGCCCCAAGCACTTACTGTCTTACACTACAAACAACATCAAAAAGACCACAAAGAAGTCAGTGGAAATAACCATAAGGCTGACGCTGCTGCTAGGTAGACAGCTTTACACAAAACACGAATAACTGTCCTGCCTTATTACCTTCCTCTCCCACAAGCCCTCCAGTCCCCAAAGGTACTAAATCAGAGGGGAAAAAAATGGACACCTAACAAAAGACTCAGAAAAACCAGAGAAGGATGGTGGGAATTGGATGGAAAAATCCTTGCTCCTGAAAGCCAACAGTGTCCCCTTGTCAAGAAAATCCATGACTCCTGCTATCTGGGAAGGGATGCCATGACCTTCCTGTTTAACAGGCTATTTTTTTTTTAAATGCCAGGTGCAGTGGCTTACGCCTGTAATCCCAACACTTTGGGAGGCAGAGGTGAGAGGATTGTCTGAGCCCTCGGGTTCAAGACCAGCCTGAGCAACATGGTGAGACCTCATCTCTACAATAAATCAAAAAATTAGCCGGGAGTGGTGGCACATGCCTGTGGTTCCAGTTACTTAGAAGGCTGAGGGAAAAGGATCCCTGAGCCTAGCAGATTGAGGCTGTGGTGGCCATGAGTGTACCCCTGCACTCTAGCCTGGGTGACACAGTGAAACTCTGACTCAAAGAAAAAAGAAAAAAAGAAAGATTAAGCACCACCATCTCCCAAGTCTCTACATCCTGTCCTTTATGTTCCAGAAACAACTCACAGGACTGCCTCACACCTCCATCTTGGACACAGCCAGTTCAAAGGCAAGGCTCCTCTCCTGAGGACGACTGGCAAACAGACTTCACTCAAATGCCTCCCTCAAAGAATTCAAATACTGACTAATCTTCATGAATACCCTTTTACTGACTGGGTTAAAGCCATCCCCACCAGGACCAAAACAACAAGAGGTAACAAAATCTTCAAGGATATAATTCCCAAGTTCAGTCTCCCACAGTCTTTACAGAGTGACAACAGACCCTCTGTTGTATTCAAAGTCACATAGAGGGTGTCGAGTGCTTTAGACATCACCTGTCATCTTCACTGTGCTTGGAGACCCCAATCTTCAGAAAAAGTAAAAACTAACCAAACCCTCAAAAGTGTTTTAGCCAAGTTCTAAACTATCTACTCTTGAATCTACATGTTGCCTGTTGACTTGCTTTGGATTGGGATGGCCTCGAAAGCAAAACTACAACTTAGTCCTTTTAAAAGGACATCTGGAAGGCCATTTCTAACAAATGATCCAATTATAAAACCTAAAATCCAGAGCCTCGCGACATGCATCATTAATTTGGGCTAAGTCCAAGAGATGATCAATGAATATGATATCCAAACCTTCCCAAAACCCTTCAATGCCCACCTACTCCAAAGATACAGCCTGGAGACCAAGTCCTTCTCAGACTTGGAAGGAAAACACTCCTCTGAATCTATTGCTTCCCAAAGGGGAGGGGCCCTACACAGTACTTCTTAGTGCCCCCATGACAGTTAAACGCCAGGAAATAAACACATTGAGACATGTATCCAAAACAGAACCCTTTTCTGAGTCTTTACAAAATGAGAAAAAAGACTCTCTCAAGATCCTCAGCCTGCAACTACCAACCAAAGACATACCTGCAAACCTGTCGAGGACCTAAGCTCTTCCTCGAAAACAAGCCTACCGAGACTGCCAATGGAAAGCAAATGTGGTGGCCTCTGCCTCACCATCAGTCTCTCTTATTATTAAAATTTTATACATGCTTGTGCTTTTCACTTGGGTGTTGAAGCTTACTTACAACCCATATAAGTGTATATATACACTAATTGCACATACTGAAATGAGCTAAATCAGTTAACAAAATTAAATTGCTAGCAAAATAATAATATCAACCAGCTTACTCCATTTTGTTTAAAGCTTCCATCTTAGTTGCCTACTTGATCTAAGAATCATCCCTCAAGGCCTACCCTACGTGTGATTACTGTAACATTCTCATGACCACAGACCCCCAGCTTTGTCCCCTTTGGGCAGGTCCTGCTGACCGTTTCCTGCTGATTGTTACAAAACTCCCTAGCCATAAGTTCCATGTAATTGTATGCTTTGTTAACTGAAATCAAATGTTACGCTTTGCAAAACCCCATTGTTACATTTTCATACCTTGTTCTTATATTTTGTTAGTGACCTAACCAAGGTAGCTCCATTGTGTAATACGTCTTCTACCTTGTCTCTATGTAACTGCCTTAAACTATATCTGTTGGCAGAACTTTAGGGACTTTCTGGTCACCAGCTATACCTGGGACATAAAATTAATCAAAACTCCCCAACAATCAAAAGTTCCCATTTTGGCTGCCAATTTGTTAGTTAATGGTTGCTATGATCACTAAGTTGCTATGTAGCCAAAACTGCAAATTTTATTTATAAAAGCTTGTCACAAACTGCACTAGTTTGTCAAGAGCTCTCCTGGCATGAGCCATTCTTAACCCCACGCTAATAAAGGGCTCTTAATCTGAAACTTAGCATGCTGGCGTGACTTCTTCTCACTTTCTTGGTCATAACAATATAAGTAATTACTACTAGCATCAATAAAGTCAACATTTCTTTACTTTCTGTGGTTGGCGGGACTGATAATTCCTCAGTCCCTGGGAAACTATAAGAGTAACACATGTCTACAAAAAGTGTTTAATCCGATTTTTTTAATTTTTGAAAAAAGAAACTCACCTTTGGAAAAAAAAATTAAAGTTAAAAAAAAGTGTTTAATCAGGGACTGGGTGACGTGGCTCTCGCCTGTAATCCCAGCAATTTGGGAGGCAAGAGGATGACTTGAGCCTGGGGGTTGGAGATCAGTTTAGGCAACAAAGCAAGACCTCATAAATATTTTTAAATAAGAGTATATAATCAACCAATTCCACAAAAATCTGAGATTCAATTAAATACCTCCATGCCATGCATATCCTGGTTCCTCCCTCTGCTGGGACCTCTCATAACTATTCTGCTACTTTTAATTTTGGGGCCTTGTCTTTTTAACCTTTTGGCCAAATTCGTGTCTTCCAAACTGCAAGAGTTCCAGCTCGAGAGCTTTCATGTGGAAGACTGAGCGGGAAACAGTAGGCCCCCGGGGAGAAAGGAGGGACCGGGGACCCCCTCATCCCCACAGACCCCAGCTCCTCCACGCACGACCCGGCACACGAGTCGAGACCCTCCCGAGGACCTCCCAGGTGTCCCCGCACCATCTATCTGGAAGACGCGGGGCTGCTGGCACGAAGCCGCCCAGAGGCGGTCGGGGTCCCCTGCCCAGCCGCACCCTGCGACCGAGGAACGCGGATCCTTAGCGCCTGGAGGGGATCGTCTGCCACCGCCGCTTCCAGCCACACCCTTCCTGCCGGGTCTGGAGAAACCCGCCCCCCGCACGAACCATCTTCCGGATTCCGGAGTGTCCCAGCGTCCCCCCAGCGGCTCCGGAGGCCCGAGAACGTGACCACGCCACCGAGAAAGCAAAACCCAACGCGCGACGGCCGCCGGCAAGGAGAAAGATCGCTGGGTGCTTTGGAGGTTGCTCCACCCCCGCGCGCCTGGCTGGACAATTTGCACCTCGGGGCGCTGATTGGATAGTGCTCCAGGCCCCGCCCCTGCCACTTGAGTGACAGGAGAGGTGATCTGAATCCTGGCTGTGTGGGGCCGGACTGACAGGTTCTACCTACAGCCCCTCGCAGGACCGGGTTTTTCCTGGAAATTGGACGCTCCGCCTGGAGGATATGTGCTTTCAAACAGAACTTGCTCCTGGCTTTCCCCAGTGGGCACTGTCATATTCCTGTATGATGGGCCCTTCCTGCTTCCTCCTCCTGAACACTGGGAAACACGTATGTGCAGGGAATTCCATACTCCAGTGTTCAATGAGGAGATCTCCTTGCCTTAGAGTGGGAAGGGCTCCGGGTCACACTGGCACAGGAAAGAGGGCCAGGTGTCCACCAGAGATCAATAATTTGAGATGAGTCTCAACACCTTATCTCTCAGTGCCCATTTTCAGCCAAGAAAAAAATAATTCCAAAAAAGGGAACAAAATTATTAACTTCACGGAGAAAGTGGAGTTATATGGCAGCAATATTCCGCAAAGGGCTCAACAGGGAAGAAAAACATTTGCACTGTAGCTGAGGCAAGCTCAGCCACCTGTGGCCCAAAGCTAAACCCAAGAGAGGAGAGAGGATGGAAGGAAAGTGGCTTTATTCCAAAAGCTGGCAGACAGGAAAATGACCAAGAGCATACCTCAAAGAAACCATTTTAGATTTTTAGGCTGAGTGCCAGGGTTTAAAAATAGAAACTTGCCACAACCTCCTCTAGGGGTTGTGGCAATATGGACAGAGGATAGCAGGTCTCTATATAGGGAATATGCAGGTGTGGCACAAGGTGTGTCTTGATGGCTATCTTCGGTGATAGTTCTCCACGAGGTCTGGTTGATGTTATCAACTGCAGACAGGTTGTGGATCAACTGTCTTGTTACTGTTTGAGTAACGCTCAGCTGCTCTCCCTCGACACCAATAATTCAAGGGACAGAGAACTGAGAAGTTTATTTCTGAATTTGAATCTGGGGAGCAGAGCCAGGCTTCTGGCCTCTTTAAAATGATTCTGTTCACCTTCAAGTTTTACAGTCTGCTCTTATAAGCTCAGGATAGTTGGTGCCTATACACTGACTACGGGACTAGCAGATAATTGTATAGAACTTAAATCACAGTTGGCCAGTCTTGGTGGCTCAGCGCTTTGGGAAGCCGAGGTGAGCGGATTGCTTGAGCCCGCGGGTTCGAGACCCACCCGGGCAACTTGGTGAGCCCTCATCTCTACAATAAATCAAAAAAATTAGCCGGGCGTGGTAGCGCATGCCTGTGGTTCCAGCTACTTGGAAAGCTGAGGCGGAAGGATCGCCGGAGCCCAGCAAGTCAAGGCTACGGTGGCCAGGAGCATGGCACTGCACTCCAGTCTGGGTGACAAAGTAAGACTCCAACTTAAAAAAAAGTCACAGTCACATTTTATCAGTAATGACATTTATGGTCAACATTCCCTGGCACCAGTTACCAGAGGTATCTCATAGCTTTTATAAGTAACACCTGGCAGAGGTGTTAATCAAGCTTGCCATAAAGCAAAGGCAGTTAAGGCCTAAGACATCATACATTACTACATGTTGTTATACACAAAATTTATCCAAATCACAAGACTTACAATTTCCTTGATACTATATTATTCAAACCTGTGACTAAGAAAAGGGAGAAAATGGAAGTTTACATCTCTCAGTTAATTGGGCACATTCTGCAGGGAAGTTAATGATTCTCTGAAGTCACTTACTGGGAGCATAGAGGAGATACAAAGAAGCTCCCCTCTTAACTCTCAGGAATGTGGGTACATGCAGGAGAACTAGAACACTTGCTATGCCCTCCTCTAGAGGTTGTGGCAATGTGGACAGACAATAGCAGGTCTCCCTATCATCTTGACTCCCTCCTCCCAAAGCAAGAGGGTTCCACTGTCAGGCTTTAAGATTAGGCTATAAGATGTTTTAAGATAGTTGGGCACAGTGGCTTCACGCCTGCAATCCCAGCACTTTGGGAGGCTGAGGTGAGAGAATCGCCTGAGTCCAGGGGTTCGAGACCAGCCTGGACAACTTGGCAAACAAAATATTAGTCGGGCGTGGTGGCACACACCTGTAGTTCCAGTTACTTGGAAGACTGAGGCAAAAGGATCACCTGGGCCCAGCAGGTCGAGGCTGCAGTGGCTGTGAGCGTGCCACAGCACTCCAGTCTGGGCAACAGAGTGAGACTCCAACTCAAAAATAAAAATAGAAAATAAAAGTAAAAAAATAAGATCATGTAAACAGATTAAAAGACTGGCAAATAATTATTCCTTTGAAAAAGCAGATGCCAGCAAACTTATTTTCACATTAACACATTGTTATGTCAAACAGAAAATCAAATATAAGTTCCCCTTTTTCTTTCTTTTTTTTGAGTCGGAGTCTCAGTTTATCACCCAGGCTGAAGTGCAGTGGCACTCTGCTCATGGCCACCACAGTCTCACGTGTTGTGCTCAGGTGATTCTTCTACCTCAGCCTTCCAAGTAGCTGGAACTACAGGCATGAGCCACCACACCCAGCTAATTTTTTTTTTTTTTTTGTAGAGACAAGGTCTCGCCAAGTTGCCCAGGCTGGTCTTGAACCCCTGGGCTCAGGCAATTCTCTCACCTCGGTCTCCCAAAGTGCTGGGATTACAGGCTTGGGCCACCGTGCCTGGCCTCTTTGTTTTTTTTAAAACAAGGTCTCACTCTGTAACCCCAGGCTGGAGTGCAGTGGTGTGATCATAGGTTGCTGCAGCTGCTAATTCCTGGGCTCAAGTGATCCTCCCCCTTCGGCCTCCCAATAGTAACTGGGACTACAGGCACATACCACCATACCTACCTACTTTTTTAAAATTATATTTTAGAAACAAGATCTTGCTATGTTGCCCAGGCTGGTCTCAAACTCTTGGCCTCATGGGATCCTCCCACCTCAGCCTTCCCAAAGGCTGGGATTACAGGCATGAGCCACCATGCCTGCCCCTCCCCCACTTTTTCTTCTGCTGTAGTCTCCCTGACTTTCACGGCTGTGTTAAATATAACTTACAAGATGCCTTTTTGTCTCCATAAACTCCTGGGCTCAAGCAATCCTTCGGCCTCAGCCTCCAGAGTAGTTGGGACTATAGGTGTGCATCACCACTCCCAGCTAATTTCATGTTTTTGGTCTCATTATGTTGCCCAGGCTGGTCTTAAACTCCTGAACTCAAGCGATCCTCCTACCTTGGCCTCCCAAATTGCTGGGATTACAGATGTGAGCCACCGTGCCTGAGGGGGCCATTGTTTCTAACTAAGTTCCTGCACTAGACTCTGAAAGACCAGATAATTTCCCTGTTCCCTCTTTATAAAGGAAAGTAACTTTGAAATGACCAATCCACTTTTGTTCTTTGTTCCTGCTTTCTTCATCCCTCTTCTGTCTATAAAACCAACCTCCTCTGCTCAGCACATGCAAACACTTATATTTTATGGAATGTTTCCCCTGAGAGACATGAGCCCCATAAATCTTTATGAGATGCAGAGGGATAAGGGAAAATGAGGCAGGAGATGGGATGGAGACTGGAAGACAAGCTTCAACAGATAAGAAGTCATGGGAGAAGGAGAGAAGCCATTGTAATGTTAATCAACCTTGCAAGACAATATAAGCAAGAAAGAAGCCATTAACTGAAATGTCACTCAACCTCCCAGGACAACATCAGTGACACCCCTCCCTGGGACTTACACCACAGGTGTGGCACATGTGCAAAAGGGACTTTATTGAACTCTCTGTAACCTGCCCATGCAAAAGAGCTAGTTAGGGCTAAGGCATATGGACTGCATCTCACACATACAGTTAAAATTATGGGCCTGTCATTACTCACGCCTGTTATCCCAGCACTTTGGGAGGCAGAGGCGAGAGAACTGCTTGAGCCCAGGGATTCGAGACCAGCCTGGGCAACTTGGCAAGACCTCGTCTCTACAATAAATAAATAAAAATTAGCGGGGCATGGTGGTGCATGCCTGTAGTTCCAGCTACTTGGAAAGTTGAGGCAGAAGGATTGCCTGAGCCCAACAGGTCAAGGCTAGGGTGGCAGTGAGCGTGCCACTGCACTCTAACCTGGGCAACAGAGTAAGATTCTGACTCAAAATAAATAGATTGATAGATAGATAAAATTATGGGATGGCAGGCAGAGCCATGCGCAGTGACCTGCAATGTCACCCGCCTCCCTAAAAAGTACACTTAACCCCAGAAACATTTATCAACATGTTTCTTTTTGAGAACTTTACAAAATTAAAGGACATATAAGGTCCCAGCTTTGTGTAACTCAAGACTTTTGACCTACTCCAGCTCGGGCCCACATACCCTCTCTTTGGAGGGCATGCCCTCTGTCATTTTACTAAATAAACTATTTGTGGCTTTAGCTCTCTTTGTGAGTCTTGTCCAATTCTTTGTTCATGGCATCAAAGACCTGGTCATCATCAACGGGGTTTTCACCCACACTGCAATACTTTGAAACTCTCTTAACCCTGCCCCAGTCACTACTGACCCATCCAGTAATTTCTGTAGCTAAATCTGAAGCCATGTCTATCTTTCCCTTCCAAGCAGTCTGACTAGCCCCAGGTTGGATGCCTGTGTCTGTCTTGTGTTCTGGGACTTCATTTATTCATTTGAAACTGTCTTTCAGGATAGACTGATATCTCAGGTGAGAACCACATTCATCTTATTTGCTTTGTTCTCCCTGACCTGTTACCTCACCAGTTCATCAAGGGCACAGACAGAACACCATAAACTAGCCATCAGCCTGCTGTAATTTCAGGAGATCTCAGCACAATCCTAAGAAATCCACACCCCAGACAGGCCGTGTGGATGTTCATGGCACCTTCAATCACATGAGGGAGCTTTGCGGACTTACCCCTTTCTGGAAAATGGCTCAAAGTTTTCCAGAGGAGTTTTTTGTGTGTGTTTGTTTTTCTTTTTGAGTGGGGGTCTCACTCTGTCACCCAGACTGGAGTGCAGTGGCACTATCACGAAAATCATGGCTCATGGCAGCCACGACCTCCTGGGCTCAAGTGATCCTCCTGCCTCAGTCTCCCGAGTAGCTGGGACTACAGGCCCATGCCACCAAGCCCAGTTAATTTTTTTTCTAGACACAAGGTCTCACGATGTTGCCCAGGCTGGTATCAAACTCCAGGGCTCAAGCCATCCTCCCACCTTGGCTCCCTAGAGCTGAGATGATAGGCATGAGTCACCACCGCACCTGGTCTGAAAAGTTAAAAGGAAAATTCCAGAAAAAAACAATTCATACGTTTTAAATGCATGCAGTTCTGAGTAGCATGATGAAATCTCATACCTCCTGCTCTGCCCACTCGGGATGTAGGCAGCATATCCATGCTATAAATGTTCCCCATCACCTGTCACTTAGTAGCTATCTCTATTATCAGATCAATCACATTCACATAACTTTTATTACAGTAAGTTATCATTCTTCTATTTTGTTATTAGTTATTGTTGTAAATCTCTCACTGTATCTAATTTATAAATAAAACTTTATCATAGATATGTACACACAGAGAGTCCTCAAGTTACTATAGTTTGACTCATTATTTTTTTACTTTAAATTGTGTGAAAGCAATTCAGTAGAAACCACACTTTGAGTCCAGCATGATGACTAATGCCTGTCATCTGTAAGAAACAAAATGGTGATTCATTTTCAAAATGGCAATTTGTTTCTTCCCATCCTGGTTCTTCCTCCTTCTT
>CAUYQG010258209.1:0-12730 GCA_963574415.1 Tarsius wallacei
ATACCTGTCTGGGGATGGGGGGACATTTCTTACAAACAAGGGTGCCTGAATGAGACATATTTGTGTACCTAACCCTTAAATGTACCCCTTAATATCACAATAAAAAAAAAAATAAAAAAAATAAAAATAAACTCACTTAATTCAAGTAGCTTTTTACTGATTGACCCTTTGATATTTTCTATGTAGAAATGATGTAAATAAAGAGAGTTTTGCATCTTCTCCTCAATTTATATGTCTTTCTTTCTCTTAACTCTTTTTCTTTGTTATCATGGTTAGACTTTTCATTATAATATTAAATAGAAGTGGTAAAAGTGAACATCATTATCTTGTACCCAGTCTTAGGGGAAAATCAATATGATATCAGCTGTAAGTTTTTTGTCATTACCTTTTATCAAGTTAAGAAAGTTCCTTCTATTTTTACTTTATTGAGCATTATTTCTTTTCTTATTAAAGGAAGGTAAATCTTGTCAAATAATTTTTTTAAACATGTATTGGGATAATTATAAGGGTTTTTTGATTCCTAATATGACAAATTTCATCGATTAATTTTTGTATACTGAAACAACTTCATATTCCTGTGAACATAATTTGTTCATGTTGTATTATTTTTGTCATATATATCATTACTCAATTTCCTAAAATTTTGTTATGGATAATGTGTTTATTTATGAAAGAATTATCTAAAGTTTCTTTATGCATAATACCTTTTTTTCCTGGTTTTTGTATCAGGATAATGAAGTCAGAACTGTTCTTAATTCCTCTAAATTTTGGAAAAGTTTATGTAGAATTAGAATGATTTCTTTCTCAAATGTTTGATTATATTTAGCATTGAGGTCACCTGGGCCTAAAATGTTCCATGTGTGAAGATTTTTAACTGTTCGATTTCTTTTTAATACATTAAAACGTTTTTTACTATTATCATTATGTTTTTCTTGACTAAGATGTCATTGTGTCACTTTAAAGGAATTTATCCATTGTTAAATTTATTGGTGTAGAATTTTTATAAAATTATTTTATTCTTCTTTTAGTGTCTGTAATATCTGTAATTATCAATTATGCCGTATCATTCTTGACAATATTTTATTACTTTTATTGATATTTTTAAATAAGTGGTTTTATCATTTTTATATTTTACTGATTTCTGCTCTTGTCTTTATTATTGACTTTATCCTTCCGTGAGTATAATTTGGTCTTATTTGTGTTATGATGGAAGCTAAGATCATTGAATTGAGATTTTTAAATAGAAGTTTCTAATGCTATAGCATTACCTCTGCTGCTTTAGCTTTATGCCATAAAATTTAATTTGTATGTTTTATTTTCATTCAGTTCATGATATTCTTTAATTCCTCTTGCGATTTATTCTTTATTTCAGGGTTATTTAAATGTGTAGCTTAATCAATAAATACTTGAAGACTTTCTTGAAATCTTTCTGCCATTTTTTAGATAATGTGTAGTCAGATGACATGCAGTATATGATTACAGTAATCCTCATTTTTTAAAACACATTTTATCACAGAGAGCATATTCTATCTTTTTAAATGTTCTGCACATTGTTCTAAATGAAGTACATTATTGTTGGGTGAAGTGCTTTATAAATATTAATTAGCTCTTGTTGATTTATAGTGTTGCTTAAGTTTAACATATCTTTATCAGATTTTGTATCTACGTATTCCATTCATTACTAAAAAGAGTGTCATGATGGATTTTCTAATATCTCCCATTCTGTGCTATCAGTTTTTTCTTTAAGTGTTCTGAAACTCTGATTATAGATCCATAACCATGCAAGTTGATTATGTGTTCTTCATGAATTGACCTCATTATTGTTATTTTTTAATGATAAAATGTTACTATGCTAATATATCATAAAATTTATCATTTTAAACATTTTTAAGCATCTAGTTCCGTGGCATTAAGTACAATCACATTGTTGTGCAACCAACACCACCACTTATCTCTAAAAGTTTTTCATCTGCCCTAACTGAAATTCTTAAACCATTAAACAATAATTTTCCATTCCTTTTTCTTTTTAACTTCTGGACATCACCATTCTATCTTCTGGCTCTATGAATTTTACTACTCTAAATACTTTGTATAAGTGGAATTGTATAATATTTGCTTGTTTGTTTGTTTTCTCATCTAGCTCATTTCACTTAGCACAGTTACTTCAAAGTTTGGGCATATAATTTAATTTTATGATGATTGAATAATATTCCTTTGTATGGATATACCACATGTGTTTACATATTCATCCATCAGTGGACATTTGGATTGTTTTCACTTTTCTGGCTATTGTGAATAATGCTGTTATGAGCATTAGTGCGCAAATACATGTTTGAGTTATTGCTTTCATTTATTTTTTTCAGCATATACTCAGAAGTGGGATTCCTAATCAAATGGTTATTCTATGTGTAATTTCTTTGAGAATCTTCCATACTTTTTTCTATGGTGGTTGTACCATTATGTATTGCCACCAGCAATGCCCAAGGGTTCAAATTTCTCTACATCTTGCCACCAATTGATTTGTTGTTGTTGTTGTTTGGTAATAGACATGTCAATGAGTGTAAAGTGGCATTCCACTGTGATTTTAATTTGCATTTCTCTAATGATTTGTGATGTTAGCCATCTTTTTATGTGCTTATTGACCATTTTTATGATTTTTAGAGAAATTTCTGTTAAACTCTTTTGTTCATTTTTTAGATTCAGTTTTTTAAATTGTTGTTGACTATTTTTTTTAATTTTTAATTTTAAAGATATGGGTACAATTCAGGGTTAGGTATACAAGTGTTCATTACGCAGGTACCCTTGTTGGTGAGGTGTGCTTCCTCCTCCGCCGGCAGATCCCCACTACTGACAACCTTGCCTTCCCCCCACCCCCACCCCTAACAGTTTCTCACTACTGCCAATCCTTTTCTTATAGTATTATGATAATTGTTCAAGGTCCGCTTGAGAGTGAGAACATGTGATACTCAGTTATTTCTTTCTGTAATAGATCACTCAGTATCATAGACTCTAAGTCCATCCAAGTTGCTGTAAAGTTCATAATTTTGTCCTTCTTCATGGCTGCATAATACTCCATCATGTATATGTACCACATTTTTTTAATCCAGTCCTCTTTCAATGAACAACGTGGTTGGTTCCATGTTTTTGCTATTGTGAACAATGCTGCAGTAAACATACATGTGCAGGTATCTTTTTCATAGAGTGATCTGAGTTCCTTCGGGTATATTCCAGTAGGGGGATTGTGGAATCTTATGGAAGGTCGATTTTTAGATCTTTTAGGAATTGCCAAACTGTTTTCCACAGAGGAGTGTATTAGTTTACACTCCCACCAACAGTGTAGAAGTGTTCCCTTTTCCCCACATCCTCTCCAGCATCTGTTGTTTATTGAGTTATTGATGAGTGCCTTACATATCCTGGATATAAATGTTTTATCAGATACATAATTTTCAAATACCTTCCCTCAATTTGTGAGTTGCCTTTTCACTCTATTGATGGTATCCTTTCATGCACTAAAATTTCTAATTTTGGTGAAATTCGGTTTATGTATCTTCTTTTGTTGCTTGTATTTTTATTGTCACGTCCAATAACTCATTGGCAAATTCAATGTTATAACAATTTTCTTTTTTATCTTCTAAGTTTTTTATAGTTATGGATCCTATATTTAGATTTTTGATTAATGCTTTGTTAATTTTTGTACACAGCATAAGGTAAGGTTCCACCTTTATTATTTCATGTGAATATACAGTTGTGCCAGAACAATTAGTTGAAAAGATTGTCCTTTCCCCATTAAGTGGTCTTGGAATCCTTGTCAAAAACCATTTGAACACAATAATTCAAGGGATATTTTTCTGGACTCATCATTTCATTACACCAATATATTCATCTGTCTTTATTCCAGTACCACACAGTTTTGATTATTCTTGTTTGTAGTTAAGATTTAAAATCAGGAAGTATGAGTATTCAAATGTGTTTTTCTTTTTTGATGTTGCTTTTGCTCTTCAGGGTCCCTTAAGATTCAATATAAATTTTAGAATAGATTTTTTTTAATTTTTGCAAAAAATATTATTGGTATTTTGATATGGATTAAAGTGAATATGTAAATCACTTTGGGAGTATTAACATCTTAACAATGTTAAGTATCGTAATCCATAAACATAAGATGGCTTTTCACTTATTTCTGTTTTTTTCACTTTCAGGTACAAGTTTTCATTATACAAGTCTTTTGCTTTCTTGGTTGTTTATTTTTATTTTTTAATTTTTGATGCTATTGTAACTGGATATTCACATTCATTTTCTTTTTAGATTGATAATTGTTAATATATAGAAAAACAACTAATTTTTATGTGTTTGTTTTTTATTCTGCCACTTCACTGAACTTTCAAATTTGTTCTAATAGGTTTTTGGTAGACTACTTAGGGTTTTCTTCCCTTAAGACAATCTCATTTGAGGCCAGAGATAATTTTACAGCTTCCTTTCCAATTAACATGCCTTTTATTTTATTCTTTCCTAATTGCTCTGGCTAGAATTTCAGCAGTGCACTGAGTTAAATAGAAATGGCAAAATCAGGTAGCTGTCTTATTTCTGATTATTGAGAAAAATCTTTCAGTCTTTCATCATTAAGTCTGATGGTAGCTGTAGGATTTTTATACCTGGTCTTTATTTTGTTGATGTAGTTTCTTTTAATTCCTAGTATACTGAACGGATTTTTAATTATAAAAAGTTTAAATTTTATCAAATGATATTTTTTCCATCAATTGAGATAAATATGTTTTTTTATTCATTCTGTTAATGTGATGCATCAAATTGATTTTTTAAATATATTTAACCATGCTAGCATTCCAAGTAAAAGTCTCAATTGTCATAGTTTATGATCCTTTTAATTCTTTTAATATACTGTCACATTCTGTTTGCTAATAATTTTCCAAAGATTTTTGTAACACTGTTCATAAGTAATATTGGTCTGTAGTTTTCTTTTCTTTTTTTGTCTTTGTCTGATTATATTAATTTGCTAGGGCTGCCAGAATCAAATACCAAAGAATATATTATTTAGGTAACATAAATGTATTTCACCAAGGTTCTGAAGGTTAGAAGTCTGAGATCAAACTGTACACAGGATTTTTTTTCAGAAGCCTTTTTACTTCTCTAATACATGGCTGTCTTTTCCTTCTGTTTTCATATGTGTTTTCTTCTGTGTGTGTGTGCCTGGTTTCTCTTCATGGGTCCTTTTAATAAGTACACAAGTCAGAGTGAATTAGGGCCCACCTAACAACTTCGTTATAACTGAATTGTCTTTTTAAAACCTATCTCCAAATATAGTAACATTCCGAGGTGCTGAGGTTTAGAACTTTAGTATATAAATTTTTAGGGAACATAATTCAGTGCATAACATTCTGCTTTCTTGAGTGATAGAATTCATGTTCATCTCTAATGCAAAACACGTTCACTTTTATTTCAAGAGCCCAAAAGCCTTAACACTTCCCAGTATTAATTCTAAGTTCCAA
The DNA here is from genome assembly GCA_963574415.1 of Tarsius wallacei. Taxonomy (NCBI): domain Eukaryota; kingdom Metazoa; phylum Chordata; class Mammalia; order Primates; family Tarsiidae; genus Tarsius; species Tarsius wallacei. The sequence continues at coordinate 5,502 of CAUYQG010258209.1, forward strand.
ATTTCATTTCAATATCATATAAACCAAAAGTGGGTGAGACTTAAAGTGTGAATCCTCCTGAGGCAAACTGTTTTTCTCCAGCTGTGAATGTGTGAACCAGACAAGTCATCTTCTTCCCAAGACTACAATGGTGAAACAGGTATTCCACAGACATTCCCATTCTAAAAGGGAGAAATTAGAAAGAAGAAAGAGGCCATTGATCCTAAACATGTCCAAAGCTTGGCAAAGCAATTCCATTAGATTTTAAAACTCTGGAATTATCCTCTTTGTCTTCATGTTCTGTCCTCTTGGCCCAGCCGAGTGGTGGCACGATTATCTTACTGAGGTGGCAACTCTGCCCTTAATGTCCTTGGCAGTGGCTCTGCCACAGAGACTCTGAGTGGTAGCCTCACCTATAAGTCCCTAGGTGGTAAAAGCCTGGCTCACTGAAATCGAGGAGCTAGCCTACCATTCTCCCAGATCTGTGTCCTCAAAGCCTGCAACAAATAAAAGCTGCAGTCTGTTGATCTCTGAATTGCCTTTAGGGGCATTCTTCCCTTTGCTTGAAGGAAAACACATGGTTGCAGCCATATATCCTTATTAACCTATCCTATAGAATTGCAGAATACTGACAGCCTTCTGTCATTTTGTCTCATCTATGTACCCTTTAGTTCAAACTGGCGATGTTTCTATTGGTATAATCCCCATTTTTATTCCTGAATTCTACTGAAATGGCTTATTAGATCTATATGTATAAGTTTACCTCATAATCTCTTGCTCAAGTGATTTTCCAACTACACCTTCGTTGTTATCTCCAGAACATGCGTTCTCGTATTTTAAAATATCAATAGGCTGAGAATTTTCCAAATTCTTCAAGTTCTGATTTATTTTGCTTAACAATTTATCTATTAATTTAAATATTTTGTTTTGTATTTTGCAGTAAGCAGAAAAGAGAAACCTTAAACACTTTGCCTAGAAATTTCTTCAGCACACTATCAAAGCTCATAAATCTTCCACAAAACTGTGGAACACAATGCAGCCAAAATTTTGTCACTTTATTGTAGAAGTCACCTTTTCTTCCGTACTCAACACTGTGTTTCTTATTTCCAGCTAAGGCCTCACAAGAAACATCTTTTTTTTTATTATAAAGATGTGAGGTACAATCTAGGGTTAGGTATATAAATGTTGATTATACAGGTACCCTTGTTGAAGAGGTATGCCCCTCCCCCCTAGCAGTTTTCCTCAACTGCCAATCCCACCCCACACCTGACAGTGTCCCACGACTGCCAATTCCTTTCTTGTAGTGTTAGAATTGTTCAAGGCCCACTTATGAGTGAGAACATATGGTACTCTGTTCTTTATTTCTATGATAGATCACTGAGTATGATCAAATCCAAATCCATACAAGTTGCTGCGAAGTCCATATGCTTGTCTTTCTTTATGGCTGTATAATATTCCATTGTGTATATGTACCACATTTTTTTTAATCCAGCCCAGCTTCACTCCGATATCTGAAAGAACTAGAAATTGACCTTCCATATGATCCAGGAATCCCCCTATTGGGAATATACTCAAAGGAACAAATCATTCTACAAAAAAGATACCTGCATACGTATGTTTGCTGCAGCTCTACTCACAATAGGAAAAACATGGAACCAAACATGTTGCCCATCGAAGCTGGACTGGATAAGAAACACCTTTAACATCCATGTTTTGGCCGGGCATGGGGGCTCAAGTCTATAATCCCAGCATTTTGGGAGGCCGAGGTGAGAGTATTGCTTGAGCCCATGGGCTCAAGACAAGCCTGGGCAACGTGGCGAGATGTCATCTCTACAATAAATAAAAAAAAATTAACCAGGCCTGGTAGTGCATTCCTGCAATTCCAACTACTTGGAAGGCTGAGGCAGAAGAATCTTCTGAACCCAGCAGATTGACGGTGGGCTGGCCTTGAGTGTGCCACTGCACTACAGCCTGGGTGACGCAGTGAGACTCCAACTCAAATAAATAAATAGATAAATAAATAAATAAATAACATCCATGATTTCACCAATAAAATCTTCAAGGCAATCTAGGCTTATTTTTACATCCTCCACAAAACTATCTCAGCCTCTACCATTACTCAGTTCCAAAGTCTTCTCCACATTTTAGGTATTTGTTACAGCAGCACCCTACTTCATGGTTCCAAAATCTGTATTAGCCAAGGTACTTTATAGAAAAAGAACAAACAGAGTGTAGGATATTAATGTAATGCAAAATTTATAGAATAGTGTTTTCTAATCTTCAATATTTTAGAAAAGTTAAGAAGGATTGTGTTAATTTTTCTTTAAGTGTTTGGTATGATTCACCAGGGAAACCATCTGGTCCTGGGCTTCTCTGTTTTGAGAGTTCTTTTGATTACCGATTCAATCCCCTTACCAGTTTAGAACTATATTCAGATTCTCTATTCATTATGATTCTGTCTTGATTGGTTTGCATGTTTCTAAGAATTTGTCCATTTTATCTAGGTTATCCAATTTATTTGTGTACTGTTATTCATAATACTAATTTACAACCTTTTTATTACTATAAAATTGTTAGTAATGTACACATTTTTATTTGACTCATTTTTATTCATAGTCATTGTAGCTAAAAGTACGTCAATATATATTTTTTATAATTATTTTATTTTATTTTAAAAATGTGGAATACAAATGAGGTTTAGGTACATACGTGGTGATCATGCAGGTAAAGTGTGGGTACCCAATACTTTTTAACTTCTTGAAGAATCAGCTCCCTGTTTCATTGGTTTTCTTTATTATTTTACTATTCTCTATTTTATTTATCTCTGCTCTAATCTTTATTATTTTGTTCCTTGAGTTATCTTTGGATTTCATTTATTTTATTTCTTTTCTATTTCTTTATGTTTAAGGTTAGGTTTTTGGTTTGAGATTGTCTTTTTTAATGTCAGCATTTACTTCTACAAATTTCCCTTTTAAAAGTGTTTGGTTCTTTGTTTTTGTGATAGATCACTGAGTATGATAGACTCTAAATTCATCCAAGTTGCTGTGAAGTCTGTAATTTTGTCCTGCTTTATGACTGCATAATACTGCATCATGTATATGTACCACATTTTCTTTATCCAGTCACCTGAACATTTATCACAATACTACAAGAGAGGGATTGGCAGTAGCAGAACACTGCCAGGGGGTTGGAGGGGTTGGCATATAGAATCACTAAGGGTACCTGATCCTAAACCAGAGGAAGTGAGGACCAGTGAGAGGTTCAAACTTCACCTGCACATAGATAACATATGTACTTAATCCTAATGTTTACCCCTCATCTTTAAAATTAAAAAAAGAATAAAAATGTGTTTTTGATACATCTCATAAATTTTCATATGCCGTGTCTTCATTTTCACTTGTCCCAAGATATTTTCTAGTTTCCCAAGTATCTCTTCTTTGATCCATTGATTGTTCAGGAATGTATTGTTTAATTTCTACACATCTGTGTATTTTCCAAATTTTCTTTTGCTATTAATTTCCAGTTTCTTCTCATTATAATCAGAAAGACATATTTAATTATTTCAATCTTTTAAATTATAGTAAGGGTTGTTTTGGTCTAATATATGACCTATACTGAAAAATATTTCATGTCCACTTGAGAAAAATGTGTATTTTTCCCTTTTGAGGTAGCATATTTTGCTAGATTTAATTGTTCTACAGTGTCCAAGTTCACTATTTCCTTACTTATCTTCTGTCTGGTGGTTCTATCCATTAGTGAAAGTTGGATATTAAAGTTACCTGTTATTATTGTAGAGATTTTTATTTCTGCCTAATTTCTGTCAATATTTGATTCATATATTTAGGAGTTCTGATGACTGATGCATACATGCTTATAATTGTAATAGCTTCTTGGTGATTTGACCCTTTTATTATATCATGTTCTCTTTCTCCTCACTAATATTTTTTGACTTAAAGTCTAATTTGTCTGATATTAGTATTGTCGCCACAGTTTTCTTTTGGTTACTATTTGCGTGAAATATCTTTTGCCATCCTTTCACTTTCAATCCATGCATGTGCTTAGATCTTAAGCAAGTCTCTTGTAAGCACTGCATAATTAAATCTCTTATTTTTAATCCATTTTCACAATCTTCTCATTCTGAATCATTTATAATACATAAGTTGGTCTACTTGATGGTGTCCTGTAAGTTACTTAGGCTCTACTTATTTTCCTTTATTGTTTTTTTCTGTGTGCTTCTCAGACACAAATGATCCATATTCAACTGTGATTTTAAAGAATCTGTCCTCAAGCTCACTGCTTCCCTCTTTTGCCTGTTCAAGTCTGTTGCCAAATTCCCCATAGTTAATTTTTCAATTCATTTGCTGTGTTTTTCAGCTCTAGAATTTCCTTTTCATGTGTTCTATCTCTCTGTTATTATTTTTAATTTTTCTTGTACTATTTTCCCAATTTCCTTTAGTTTTTGTTTGTACTTTTCTTTAGTCCTTTCAGCATATTGTAGAAAGTTGTTTTAAAGTTGTAATTTAGTAATCTTACATGCATGCGTGTTTTTCAAAGATGGTTTCTTGAGATATAATTTGTTCTTTTCAATGGAATATATTTTCTTATTTATTTGTATGCATTTTGTCTTGAAATTGGGCATTTGAAAATACAGTCATTTCTCCAAGTCTTTGCCAAATTGCTTAAAATATCTTCTCTAATTACTAAGGGATGTTTAGAGCCTTGAAGTAATTCCTGGGTAAAGTCTTAAGGTCTCAATTCTTTTCTGGGCATGCATCTTATCTGGGACTTTATGTGTGCTTTCTTTGCTTTACATTTCTCCCTATAAATGACTGCTATTAAATGTCTTAATTTCTCCAAAAGTTTCACCCTTATAGACTTTGAACATTAGATAATCTATTGCATTTATTTAAACACAATCTCTGGCCCCAGATGTTTACAGGTCTGCAGTCTCCCTCTAGCTTTCACAAGAAGTGCCCTCCACTGACTTCTGCAGTTTTCTTAATAGATCTCTGAGTCAGATGAAATGGAAACCAGTCCCTTGGGAAGTTCGTAGACAGTGAGAGCTTTACAAATAAGTCCCACTTTCCTCTTTCCAGCTCAAGGAACTAAAGTGGGAACTGAATTGCTTTCTTCTGACCATTCTTTGCTACTGTATGAGAGAAAAGATTGGACCTGAACAAGTAAAAATACCATAAAATTATCTGTCATTTTGAATATGATTTTTATTTGGTGTTTCCTTGGTTGCTGTAGATATTTAACTGTTTTTTATTTTTTAATTTATTTTTGATACATAATAGTTGTTTATACTTATGAGGTATATGTGATATTTTGATGCATGCATTCAATGTGTAATAAGCAAATCAGGGCAATTAGCATATCCATCACCTCAAAATTTTATCATGGTTTTATATTTGTAACATTCATAATCCTCTCTTCTAAAATTTGAAAAGTACAATAAATTATTGTTTACTGTAGTCATCCAGCAATGCTATAGAAAGCTGTAACATTCCTTTTATTTAACTGCTTGTTTTTACCCACTAATTAGCTTTTGTTTATCTTTCTTACACCATTCCTATCCTTTAGTAACTGTCATTCTACTCTACCTTCATGAGATTAACTTTTTTAGCCCCCACATATGAGTGAGAACATGCAATATTTGTCTTTCTGTGCCTGGCTAATTTTACTTAACATAATGACCTCCAGTTCTATACATGTTGTTGGAAATGACAGGATTTTATTCTTTTTTTCCAGAGTCTCTATAAAGTTATTTTATCCATCTCTATTTTTTTTAATGGTTCCTTATGGAAATTAGTACCTGGTGCTTCCTAGTTTGCCATTTTGCTAACATAACTCCCCCTTCATTATTTTGAAATGTCTTTCTTTATTCCTGTCAATGCTACTTTTCCTGAAGTCTATTTTGCCTTTTATTATTATAGGCACTATAGTAGATTTAAGTCCTCCTCCCCCAATTCATGTGAACCCTGAGCCTCAGAATGTGACCGTATTTGCAAATAGGTATTTTCAGATATAGTTAGAGATTCAGATGAAAGCATAATGGATCAGGATAGTCCCCAAATCCAGTGGCTGATGTCCTTATAAAAAGAGAAGATAACATAGAGAAACACAATGAAGAAGGCAGCATGAAGATGGAGGTGTGGGTTGGAATAACGCATCTACAAACCAATGTATCTGGTATTGCTGGGAAACTTAAACAGCTAGCAGAAAAGCATGGGATTATTTCTTTATCAAAGAGTCCCAAAAAGGTGTTGCAAATGCTAGAATGTGGGTAAATAAAAGTTTTTTTTATTTTTTGCATGTAAGATCTCTTTGAAAAACAAATGGCTTTTTAAAGCAAAATAAATACCAATGCATTTTAGGGTTTATGAAATATAAAAAAAAAATTAAAATGTCCAACAAAAATAGCACAAAGAATCGTAGAGGGAAATTAAAAGCACACTGTTGTAAAGCTTTTACACTATACACGAGATGGTATATTATCTGAAGGTTAAGTATAATAATATAAAGTTGTACAAGGTAAACTCTAGAGCAATTACTAACAAAATAAAATTAAGACGTATAGGTAATAGTTCAACAGGAAGGTAATTTGAAATAACAAAAATATTCAAACATTTAAAAGAAGTCAAAAAATAAAAATGAACAAACAACAGATGGAACAGATGGAAAAAAATGACAATATTTTATATTTAAATACAACCATAATGATAATTAAGTATAAATGACCTCAACACTTCAAATAAAAGGCAGATGTCACATTTCGAGGGAAAAAAAAGGACAGAACTCTTTTCTGTGCTGAAGAAAACCACATTAAATATAAAGATAAGCCGGGCTCGGTGGCTTAGCCTGTAATCCCTCGTCTTGGGAGGCTGAGGTGAGTGGATTGCCTGAGCCCGCGGGTTCGAGACCCGCCTGGGCAGGCGAAACCTCATCTCTACAATAAATCAAAAAATCAGCCGAGCGTGGTAACGCGCGCCTGTAGTTCCGGCTACTCGGAAGGCTGAGGCGGAAGGATCGCCGGAGCCTAGCAGGTCGAGGCCTCGGTGGCCGGGAGTGGCCACTGCACTCCAGTCTGGGCGACGGAGTGAGACTCCAACTCAAAAAAAAAAAAAAAAAAGCCCTTCAATAGTTTCTACTATACTTAGAAAAACAAAAAAAAAACCTAACTCCATGACATACAAGAACAATTTCCTCACCAAGCACCATTTGAGACCTTGTAAATCTTTTTTTACTTG
>CAUYQG010258210.1:0-18627 GCA_963574415.1 Tarsius wallacei
GGAGTGCAGTGGCCGCTCCCAGCCACCGCAGCCTCGACCTGCTGGGCTCCGGCGATCCTTCTGCCTCAGCCTTCCAAGTAGCTGGAACTACAGGCGCACGCTACCATGCCTGGCTAATTTTTTTTATTTAGTGTAGAGATGTGGTCTCGCCAAGTTGCCCAGGCGGGTCTCGAACCCGCAGGCTCAGGCAATCCACTCACCTCAGCCTCCCCAAGCGAGGGATTACAGGCTGAGCCACTGAGCCCGGCTCTATGTAGAATATTAAATATAAATTATACAATACTATGTTAACTATAAATACAAACACACACACACAACTTTTTTGGTAGCAGACTTTCTCAATGAAGGAAGCAGTGAGGAATGATAGCTCTTTGAGTAGCTCTGGTTAGCGTTCAGTATAACTTTAGTACATCTTGTTGGCACTAGAGGTTGATTGAAAAATCTACATGTGGGGAGAGAGATTTTTGAGTCAAATGGTGAAGCTGGAAGTGCCTGTCTTATGCAGCACAGTGAGAGGTCCCTTAAAGTGTCCTTGTTAAACCATCCTCCTACAAGAATGAACACAGATGATTTCTTGAAAACAAAACAAAATACCCAGTGCTTTTGCCTAGTTTGTTGTGCAGACTCTCTGGAGCTAGGCCAGCTTTTCCAAGCCCTTGCTTAGTCCTCATTTAGGCTGAGAAGGGCCATTGGAGGTAAATGGAATGAGGAAGTGCCCTGGGTGAAAATAAAGCTCAGGGAAATTTAGCTGCAGAGTCTGGGATCAGAATATTTTAGCGTTTTATCTGAGCCCTATTTGAGTGAAACCAGATGGATAAAGATAAGTGTTATCACTTATGTAATCTGGTTTTTAGTTGGAATTACTGCTGCTCTGATGTAGAAGTCTAGCTTTCTCAGTGCATTCTTTCTTCCAGGTTAAACATTTAATTAGAGAAACTGGTCTATGACTCAGTTCTCAGTTGAACATTTACATTTAATAATACTAATAAAGAAAACTTGTTTTGAAAACACTTCTCCAGGTTTGTGTAGTGTCATTCCCATAGGGTGACATTATATTCTATTAAAAGCTCACATTTGTGAGAAGTAGTTGCAATTTCAAGGCCAATTTGATGAAATAAAACTTGAATTCCCCTCTGGAGTGAATGTGCTGGTTGGCTGTTGTACATTCACCTAATTCATTACTTTGAGATGCTTTTTTCCTAGATCAAGAATGAGCTTTTTGTCATAAAGGGCCATTAAAGCAACTGAGAAAATGCCTGAGAATGTGTGGAGTAACAGATAGTTTCTTTCCAGTAATTAGACTTAGAAGGATGTCTTTTGGGCTTCAGAGGGGCATATTATTCAACAGCCTAATTATTTTTAAAATTGTCTAATATAAACTTCCTATGATCAACTATAAATATTTTTAAAATAATAATTTAAAAGTATTTTTTACCAAGTATTTAAGACTTTACATCTTTTTTTTTTTTTTGAGTCAGAGCCTCATTCTATCACCCGGGCTTGAGTGCAGTGGCATGCTCATAGCCACAGCAGCCTTGACCTACTGGGCTCAGGTGATCTTTCCGCCTCAGCCTTCCAAGTAGCTGAAACCACAGGCGCACATTACCACACCTGGTTAATTTTTTTTTTTGGTTTATGGTACAGATGAGGTCTCACCATGTTGCCTAGGCTGGTCTCAATTCCTGGGCTCAGGCCATCCTCCTGCCTTTGCTTTTCCAAGTGCTGGGATTACAGGTATGAGCCACCGTACCTAGCCTTAGGATTTTAAAATTCTTTAAATCATTTCGGTTACAGGTACAGTCTAGAATATTTGAGGCTTTTTAACATATCAAAATAAGTCCTGGGCTAATACTGATAGTTGCCATCTATTTCTTCTTCCTACATGACCATTTACACATACTCTTCCTTGTCAAGTTTGCCATTCGCTACTATACTAATTATATCCCACAATTTACCCCTTCTGTTTTAGATGCCTTAGAAAAATTAACCTTTTCTTCAGGTTAATTAAACATTTTTTTCCCTTGTTCCTTGTGAAAAATAAACAGAGGCACAAAGAAGAAAATAAAAATCACCTGTAATCACACAGTCCAGTGAAAATCACGACGAACATTTAGGTGGTCTAGTTATAGGTGATACCGATATATACAGTGTTGATTTTTCTTTTTTTTTTTCTCTTTTGAATCCATATATTGCAAAATTTGGGATTATAGTGTTCATGTTATGTTGTAATATTGCTGTTTTATTTTCTCGTGTTATTAAATATTCTTTTGAAATTTGATTTTTGGGGATGTAACGCCATTACTTGGAGTTACTGTAATTTTTAAAACCAGTTACCAATTATTGGACATTGAGGTTATTTTAAAATTTTCCTTACATAAGTGATATTGCTGTTACTATCCTTGTATTAACATCTCTGAGTCATTTTATAAGATAAATACTTGGAAGGTTTTTGACATATTGCCAAATTGCATTTCAGAAAGATTATGCCAAATGACACAACAGTGTATGAAAGTGACTTTTTAATTGTGCATTTTTGATAATTAGTGGAGCTAGTCATCATTTGTGTACTTGATTGAAAATGTGTTTCTTGTTTTATGAACTATTATTAATAGTTTGCCCCTGTTTTTCTCCTGTTTGTCTTATTGGGTTGTACGAACTCTATTTTTTTTTAAACTTTAGGCAAATTAAATTTAATAGAGCTTAATTGAGTAAGGAACAATTCGAGAATTGAGCAAGCCTATCCCTCCTTCACCCCGGACCAGAATAGGTTCAGAGTGGCTCTGGGGCTGCCATGTGGTCAGATAATATCTATGGACAGAAAAGAGAAAGTGACATACAGAAAATGGAAGCGGGATACAGAAACAGCTGGATTGGTTACAGCTCGATATTTGCCTTATTTGAACATGGTGTGAACATTTGGCCCCTTGTGAATGGCTAAAGCTCTGATTGGTACAAGCAAAGGTTACGTACGGTCTTTTTACTCATCCAGTTAGGTTGCTGTTCACTATGTACAGAGAAACCTTAGGCCTAACTTAAAGTGTGTAAGAAGGCAGCTTTAGGCTAAGCTTAATTTAGCACTTTATTATGTTGCAAATATTTTCTTCCAGGTGGCCATTTGCCTTTTGGTTCATTTTAGGTCTCATTTATTTTAAGAATGGGGAAGAGACACATAGAAATTTTATATTTTTTTGGCTGGGTGTGGTGACTCACGCCTGTAGTCATAGCACTTTGGGAGGCCGAGGTGAGAGGATTGCTTGAGTCCAGGAGTTCAGGACCAGCCTGGGCAACATAGCAAGACTTCATCTCTACAAAAATTTTAAAAATTAGCCAGGTCTGATGGCAAGCACCTGCAGTCCCAGCTACTTGGAAGGCTAAGGCAGGAGGATCTCCTGAGTCCAGGAGTTCAAGGCTGCGGTGAGCCATGATTGTGCCACTATACTCTAGCCACGGTGACAGAGTGAGACCTCGACTCGAAAAGATAATAAATAAATAAATAAAAACGAAATTTCATCTTTATTTTATTCATTTCTTTAATTTTTTTAAGCTTATGTAAACTGGAGGGTTTGTTGTTGGTTTTTATAAGTTATTAGTCTGTTTGACCAATGTTTCATTGTTGTCTACAGAGAAGTCTTTGCGTTGGGTAGGGACTTTTGACCGTATTTTCTCACCTGTTACACAATGATTTAACCTGTCAGTGTCCTGTGCTAGCGGGCAGGCTGTCGGGGCTGACAGCTTTGGGTTCCCATCTGCTCTCTGCTACATCGTAGCTGTGTCATCTTGGGCACAGTGCTCAAACCCTTTCAACTTCAGTTTCTGTATCTGTGCAGTGGCGATAACAGTTGATACCTCGTGGGTATTCAATGGAAATTTGGTTAAAAAATATATATAATTCACGTGTGTGTGTAAAGCACATAGTTAGCCCACAGATGCATTTAATTAGTCTTAGTGAATAAACGACTATTGTTTTTTTCTTCATTTAGGCGATCCCAACTATATTTCACCTTTAAAGATATGTATTCGCTAGTCCCTTTCAGATAGCAAGAATCAGATACCCGCTCAGTGTATCATGGAGGATGGAGTTTTATTTTAAGGGTAGAGGAGAGCGGAGCAAAAAGAGTTGAGAGGCCCCCGTGCAGTCAACACCTCCTTGAGGGCTGGGAAGTCTCTGGGACACCCCGGGGCATGGATGTCTGCAGTCCTCAGATTCTACTTCCTTCTTTTCTTCCAATCCCTCTTTCCTACCTTTGCCAAGATGTTCCTTCTTTGGTTCCTGGGCACATTCCTTCTTCCATCCTGCTCTCTGCCACAAGGCTTCTCACTATTCCTGGCTTCTCTGCTTCCTGGTTTTTACTTTTTACTCTTTCTGGATGTAAGGGAGGGGAAAATGGCTTCCTTCCACCCTTCTAGGCTCTTTGGCTGGGCTACAAATCAAATTGATGCAAAACAGATTAGCAGGAGAGAAACCATATTTAATTATGTACATATGCACGCAGGGGAGTTCCGTAAAATGTGAGACTGGACAAGGGCCAGATGATTGAAGCTTATAGACCTTCCTGAGCTACAGAAAGGAATAAGGGCTTGGGGCCTCTGGGAGGTGATGGAGACACAGTTTATGGGAGGATGAGGGAGAGAAATGTATGATAAATAAAGGTGGTTTTGTTACACAGATTAAAAAGTCTCAGGTAATAAAAGGTCTTTGGAACAGCTCTCTTCCTGACACAGCTACTAATGTAGATTTCTTTCACAAAAGAATGGATTTTCAGAGCTGCTCCTGTGTCTGCAGTTTCTCCGAATAACCAGCTCAAAGTATGCCAAAAAAGTATAACTTGAGGTGGCATAGTCTGGTCTTCTAAGTCATGTTTTGGGGTGGTGTGTCCTGGGCCACACCATGGACATTACTGGGTTTCCTGATATTTCTGGGCTTGATGACATGGTGGTAGGAACATATGATAATTGGATCCTTACTGTCCTCACTCGCTTGTCCCCCTTTGCTGCTGAGCATCCTTTAACTAACAGTAGAGAATCATTTTCCCACCGGAAGAAAGAATAAATGTATAGGTGATTCTCTAAGAGCTACCAGATTGGTATGGCTTGGAAAATTTCGTTGGACAGCTTAATTCCTCATGTTTTGATTTGGTGGCCAACTCTTTCCTCAACACTCAGCGTGACATTTTGCTGTCTTTAAGCGTTATGGTTTCTCCTACATTTGTGGTTTTGGGGGTATGACTGCATTTGTGAACTAACCCCTGCTAGAAGTCTCTTCATTTCCAGTGTGAGCTAAGTTCTCCCCAGATTCCAGGACTGTGTTAAGAATTTTGTCTTGGATTATCATGGTCAAAAATGTCTGCATTTCCAGTTCCTTTGGTCTTCAGTCTCCAGCTCCTTTGGTCTTCACGGCCTACCCCCCGCCCCAAGGCTACTTTATTCTTGTACCTTTCCAGCTACATTTAGCTGCCAGTTGTCCTATGGTGTGAGAATAGGATATTGATTGCTTCCTGTTGCCTGTGGGACAGGAATGCTTCTTGAACTAGAGCTAATTTTGGAGTTTTAAGTATTAAATGTCAAATTTGAAAGAAAGCCTGTCTAAGACCTCTTTGTTGTAGAAGGGAAGGTCATCTAAGGCCTAGGGGAAGGGAAAAAAAGAAAGAAAAGGGAAAAGAGAAAATTGCTGATGACTTCTCCCTTTTCCAGACAACTCCCTCTACAGTCACGGAAAACTCTTTCCATTTTCATAAACTCCATTTATTAGATTTATTTCTTAATCTCAAGCCATTTTCTAGGTGTACTGTGAGGTCAGAATACTCACTGCTGGGGAAATTTCCCAGTTGTAATTAGTTTTAAAAATAAAACAAACACTACCTTTACTTGGCTGTGGAGATGATCATTTGTTTTTTCCATTCAAACATGTATTGATTGCCTTCTTTCTGCAGAGCCTCTGATAACCTGTGTGGGCTTTTGTACACATTGGAAAAGCTATGCCTTGGCAGACCAGTTAGAAAAAGGCATCCCTTTGGGTAGGCCAATTAAAAAAAAGCACATCCTCAAGTGGGCCAATTAGAAAATGCACTCCTCTGGGCAGACCAGTAGGAAGAAGGCCCCCTCTTTGAGTGGGTACAGCTGCCTGGTGCATGGCTTAGCAAACAGATAGCGTTTCAGAAGGAAAGTCATACCTTTCCTCAAGGGCTCAGAGGTTGGAGAGCCAAGTGAGGTCCGGATTTCTGCCCCAGGCGGCCCCCTCCCTCTATTGCGCGCTGTTGTCTAAGGCACCAGATGCACTGTGATCTTAGATCTGATTCAGGCAGAAGAATCAGATCTGCCCTGAAAGCTGCCTGCATTCTAGAGCCAAAGCCCAGCTGTAAATCAAAGCACAGAATTCATGCCATTACCGTGGAATAGGAATGTTTCCTACAAGAGTGATCAGTGAAGTGTCCCAAGATTTTGGCAAATCTCAAGTAAAAATCTGCACAATCAGTCTAGGCCCCTCTTTGGTCAAGTCTACTTTGTTACTTACTTGGCTAAGAGAAGTTGAAGAATCTGGATGAAAAATAAATTCAGTGTGTTTATGTCACTCACTGCCTGGAGGATACAAGACATACTCTGGCGTATGTAACAGGTAGGGTCTTTGGGAAATGCCCTTCCTTAGACCCTCAGGACCTACATACAAACCTTTTGACCTATGACCTGTAAACTCCCGAGTCATCATTCAACCTGCTGCAGGGTCCCAGGGCTCAGACTTCCTGTGTGTCAAGAGCTGAAGCAGCTGCTCAGCCAGGGTCCCAGAGACTCCAGCCTACAAATTGGAAGAGAACCCCCCCCAAGTGCTGGTTGCGCATTAGCCCAGTTCTTCCTTACTTGGATGGGTAAATGGTGTGACAATTTAATAAGGGGACTGCGACGATGACATGCAAGTGTGGAAAATGAACAAGAGCCTTTGAACAGACATTTTTTTTCCCTGGGAAAGGAACGTGGTGGTTTTGGGTTTCTCTGTGTGTAATCCGAGAGGCCCATCCATCTCTGTCTGACAGAGGAAAATTTCAGCATTAGGAAAGTAACTTCTGATTTATCACAAACAGCTGGGTGGGCCATGCCTCATTGGTGCCCAGGCATAAACAACCTTTTAAATATAAGCTGCTCAGCATGGCTTCTGTGTCCGTAAGGGCTGGTAAGCTGGCTCTTTGTGTTTTGTGGTGGTTGTTGAGCCGTTGTTGTCTTGAGAGGCCTCATTTAGAGGCTTAGTGTGGAGGAAGACATCACCCTCAACCTGATGAGTCTTTCATCTATCAAAGTGTTGGCTATGGGCTGAATTGAGTCCCTCCCTCAAATTTATATGTTGAAATCCTAACCCCCCAGTACTTAAGAATGTGACTGTATTTGGAGATAGGATCTTTAAATAGATGAGTAAGGTGAATTGAGGTCATGTGGGTGGTCCCTAATCCAATATGGCTGGCGTCCCCATAAGAAGAAGGAGTTTTCACACAGACATGTGCAAACACAGAGGAAAGACCATGTGAGGACATGGTGAGAAGGCAACCATCCACAAGCCGAGGAGAGAGGCCTCGGGAGAAACCACCCCTGCTGGTACCTTGATCTTGGACTTCGGGCCTCCAGAACTGTGAGAAAACACGTTTTTGCTGTTTAAGCCATGCAGTCTGTGATACTTTGTTATGGGTTCCCTAGAAAATTATCAGAATGTTTATATATCTAGATTCGTCAGGTATCCCAAAAGCTAAAGCCAGCTTCAGGAATCATGCTAGGAAACTTCAGTTGATTTTTGAGACCACTTTCTCATGGGATCCTCTTCTTTCTTCAGTACTTTTTCCTCTGGGATTTCTCTTTCTCACACTCCTTATCTCACAAAATTCTGTCCTGTAATGAATCACATTCTGTCTAGATACTACAATACCTGGAAACAATCTCTTCTCTGAGTAAGGAAACTAATATTGCTAACTGAACTCCTGATTTGTTGTATGGTGTTGTGTGCTGTCTGATTCAGTGTTGGAACACACAAAAAAGATCTCTCTTTGAAAATGTCTAGTCCCTATAGTGGTTTATTGGTTTCCCTTGTACATTTCTACAACCATCCAAAGAATGAAGTGCTTTAAGTTCCTATTAGAATTTCTTATGGGACATATATAAGTATATGACATGATTGGGATGGTCCACAAAGGTATTTTTATTTAAATGTTTATGGGACGTTTACATGTGAATTGTGAGTAATTTGCGTATGGCTTGTGTAAACCCAAAAGGCTATTCTATGTAGTTCTTAAAGCATTCACTCTGTAAGAACACCCTTAAAGTGTAGAAAAATATTGTTATTGCTAATAGAGTGTTGTCATGTGTATTGGTTTCCTGGGGCTATTGTAACAAAATATCACAAACTGTGTGGCTTAAACAACAGCAGTTTACTGTTTCACAAGTCAGGAGGCCAGCAGTTTAAGTTCAAGGTTAGTTGGTCCCTCTGAGGACTATGAGGGAGAATCTGTTCCAGGCGTCTTTCCTAGCTTCTGGTAGCCTCAGGCGTTCCTTGGCTCGTACATGGCATTCTCCCTCGTCTTCACATTCTTTTCTGGCTGTGCATGTCTAACTCTTCTTTGAATTTTCCCTTTTATAAGGACACAGTCCTATTGAATTAAGACCTACCTTAATGACCTCATCTTAACTGGATCATCTGCAAAGACCCTATTTCCAAATAAGGTCATAGTCACAGGTACTGGGGATTAGGACTGCGGCATCTTTTTGAGGGGACATAATTCAACCCCTAATATCACGTTATGATTTTTCTTATCCTTACTGTATCTCATTAGCCTCCCAACGGCCTCTAGACCTTGGAAACAAAGAGCAAGAGACAAGCAAGGTCAAGAGGACAGTGAAGGATGGTCAGGGTGGTCAGGGACAAAAGATATATGACCAGGGCATTGGTGTTCCTCGGGCTTCTGGGGAGACCACTGCCTGAACCTCCCAGGTAGCCTCATTGCCTCTGTTTCCCCATGGTCTAGCTTTCTGAGAGTCTCATCTGGTCCACTCTCCTAGGTTACTAATTGCTGTTAAGGGCACTTGGGGCCATTGTGCATTTGCAGTTAACATGGGGAGAAAACCAGGAAGACCATATGGAGTAGAGACGCGTTGCAGAGATGCTGAGGTTACCAAAGAAGACTCTGGAAACAGACATGACCTGCGAGCCCTCCGGCTGGTCTGGCTTCCAGGGTAAGGCAGAGAGGGGAGCCACACAGGGCAGTATTTCTCAGTCTTATTTAGTACCCACATTCCAGTTGAATTCTCACCTAGAAAAGTCATTTTATGTTTTGTAGTTATGATTAGGACAATCTTTATACCTTGTGTGTGTGTGTGTGTGTGTGTGTGTGTGTGTGTGTGTGTGTATGTTTAGGGCAAACGTAAGTGTATTGGATATGATTTTTGCAACTCACTTTTCTTCTAGACTCTGAAGGCCTCTCTCCTGCCTCTTGGTCACCCCTATGGAGAGGCCCTGCCTTGAGCTTTGTGGTGGGGTGGGTGAAGCCAGGGCGGGAATGGGGTAGACGTTTCCAGAAGTAGAAGCTTCAGAGAGGATAATTCATGTCAGACCAGCTCTGTGTGGAACAAGTCTGAGAAGTTTGGAAGAAAGAGCAGTTTCTGTCGATACTAAGAGACTGACACAAAAGTGAAGCTTTTAATACCCACAAAACATCTGCTCAATATGCCTATGTAGTTTGTCAGGAGCCTCTAAAGGAATTCCATCCACGAGCTTATTTTATGGTGTAACGTTACACACATGTTTAATGTATGGTATTGTGAAAACAGTTTTAATGATCATAAGTTGCTCTTAAGTTCCCACCCTCTTCCACTGTTCCATGTTTATGAGTATAAAAGGGGAGAAAGCTTATTCTGCCCTTGGTGCCACGGAGGAAATGATTTTAAAAGTCAAGGCTGGCATTGATTTCCTGCTGCACTAACCTTACTTGGATCTCCCTGCACTCCCACTCCCCCCTTTTAAAAATAAAGGTGGGATCTCAGTAGGTTGCCTAGGCTGGTGTGAAACTCCTGGGCTCAAGCAATCCTCCCACCTCGGCTTCCGAAAGTTCTGGGATTACAGGCATGAGCCACTGTGCCTGGCCAAGGTCTTTCCTTTTTACATTCTGTTTAGTCTCCTGAGGCTGCCATCACAAAGTACCGCGAGCTGGGTGGCTTAAAATAACAGACATCTGTTGTCTCACAGATCTGAAGGCCAGAAGTATGAGATCAAGGTGTTGGCACAGCCACTTTCTCTGAATTCTGTAGGGGAGAATCTTCTTTGCCTCATTTTGGCTTCTGGCGGTTGCCTGAAATCTTTGACTTGTAGATGTATCGCTTCTAATCTCTGTCTTCATCACATGATGTTTCGTCTGTGTGTGTCTGTGTCTAATCTTGTTGTAAGGACATCAGCCACATTGGATTAGGGGGTCATACCCTACTCTGCTATTGGATTAGTGTCATACCATACCATATTGTGTTAGGAGACATACTCTACTCTGGATGACCTTATCTTAGCCATTTGCGTCTGCATTGATTCTATCTGTATTGATCCTGTTCCCAAATAGGGTCACATTCGGAGATACTGGGGGTTAGGACTCCAACCTGTCTTCAGGGGAACATAACTCAACCCATAACATGTTTCAAACCAAACTCACTGTCTTTGCCGCTGACTGCTCTGCCTCCTGTTTCCCTCTTGGCCATTCCCTGCTGTCCCTGCTCAACGTCTGGACACCATTCTGGCTTCTCCATCTTCTCAGACCCTCTTGGCTTCTGTGAGCTCCACCTCTGGGCTGCTATTAGATTTTATCTCCTACTGATCAGTCTCCTTTGCCACAGTCTAGTTTAGTCCTTGTCCATCCTCCTCATCCCTGGTTCCTCATGGCATCATCCATCCTAGTGATCTAGAAACAAGCTCTAATCAGGCCACAGCTCTGCTGAAAAAATCTTGATGGGTCTTCTTATAGCTACAGAGCAAATTCAAGTTCTGTTCTCTGCATTTGGGGCTCTCTGTAATCGGTTCCCGTGCCGTGTTTTGGCTTTCTATCCCAGGATTGTTGGTGTCCACTGGGCAAGATGAGTTCTGTGTCCTCTGAGCATCCTCTGTGGGACCTGCTGGCCATCTTTGCTGGTGCTTCTTTCAGGTCCATCCTCTTATAGCCTTGCTGAGATGCCACGTTTTTCCGTGGTTCCTGCTCTCTTTCACCTAGCCGGAAGCAGTTTCTCCCACCTCTTCATTCTGTTCCTGTGTCACCTATCATACCCCTTGTGATATCTTGAACATAAGTGAGCTCGTGTTAGCGCCCTCACCAGCTTGTAGGATTGTTTAGGATAGAACCAGGTCTTAGTCATTAAAAAACAAAAACCAAAAAAACACTCGACTGTGACTGTGCCTGTTAGGACTTTTTACAAGTAGTGGGTACTTCATTGAGCTCAGAATGGTCTCTGTGTTGAAGCCCTGGCTGCACTTCTGAGGTTTTGTTATGGTCCAAAGATTTTCTCTTTAAGTCTGGCTTTCAGCGCTCTGTGGACCCCTGTGTGCCCAGGGATACCTAAGTTAATCAGTACTCTGGAGGTAAACCTTTATCCAAAGTTAGTCGTAGTTTTACTGTGGTTTATTTTTTAACTTCCTGATGGCCTGGACAGAGTGGTTGGAAAGAATTTCCCAGAGGGGTTTTAGGATGGACCAGACACCCATAATCCTTGTATACTGTATTAGTTTCCTGGGACCGCCATAACAAAGTACCACAAACTGGGTGGTTTAGAACAACAGAAACATTACTGCCTCATGGTGCTGGAGGGCAGAAATCCGAGATCAAGGTGCTACAGGACCATGCACCCTTTGAAGGCATTAGGGAAGGATGTGTTCCAGGCCCCTCTCCCAGTTTCTGGACCTTCCATGGCTTGGGGCAGCATAACTCAGTCTTCACATGGCATTATCTGTGTCCCAATTTCCCACCTCTAATTTAATTAATTTTTTTTCTTGAGTCAGAGTTGTCTGTCACCCAGGCTGGAGTGCAGTGGCACAATCACGGCTCACTGCAGCCTCCTGGACTCAGGTGATCCTTCCACCTCAGCATCCTGAGTAGCTGAGACAACAGGCTTATGCCACTGTGCCCAGCTGATTTTTAAAAACTTATTTTTGAGATGAAGTTTCACTATGTTGTCCTGGCTGGTCTCGAACCCCTAGGCTTAAGCAATCCTTCTGCTTCAGCCTCTTAAAGTGCTGGGATTACAGGCGTGAACCACCCTGCTTGGCCCCAGTTCCCCCTTTTTATAAGGACACCAGTCATAGTGGGATAGGGCCCACCCTAATAACTTTGTCTTAACTAATTACATCTATAACGACTGTGTTTCCAAAGAAGGTCACATTCTGAGGTACTGAGGGTTAGGAGTTTATGAAATTTTTGTGGGGACACAGTTCAACCCATAATAAGTATTAAGCTTGGGCTCTCCTATAGAATCTGGGGCATGTCTGTTGGTGACTTGGGTGGCCAGTGAAGTTTGCTAGTGGGGAGGAATGTGATGTGATTCTGAGATGTGAGGAGAAGGGAGTGACCTTCTCCATCTGCACTGTGCCCCTCCAGGCCCTGAGAAACAACTCTGGGCTCATACACCTAACCATAGGTATGTTATTAGTATCAGATGTGGAGGCCTCAGGCTGGGGGCGGGAGTGACTGGCCTGGGCTCAGGATGCGGGCTGTGGTCAGCCCTGATGGTCAGAAAGCAGAGATTGGCAGGCCTTCTCAGAAGGAGCTTTTGAGATCTCAAAGTTAAGGACCTAGCTATCAGTCATATTTGTGTTTAGCTAATGTTTTAGCATAGACTGTCCTGTTAGAATGTCAGTGGTGTAGGGATTTGGGGATTACACTTTTGAAGTGACCAATTTGGGTAGTAAGATGTTTTTGTTTTTCTTTGATCATGTTAAACTACGTGATTTAGGTGTTTACTATGATTAGATAACCTTGTGCATAGCTCATTCGAGCTGTAGCCCGGATCAAATCACTCCCTCTAAATGGCAAGGAGGAGCTTAGCTGTGGATTGAGGCAATTCTAAGCCTGACCGTGTCCCAGCTGGGCAACCTTTGGGCAAATTTCTTAATCTTTGTAAACCAAGAGTTTCCTCTCTGTCAAAAGGAGAAATGATGACATCTTCCACTTATGACTGTAGGGTTGATGAGATATATAAGCTATCTTGCAGGGTCTTGCTTGTGAAGTGCTTAATGAATGGAACAGTCCCAATTTGAGATGTCTGATTGGGTAACCCCCACCTTCTAAAAAACCTGGAAGTATCTTTTGGAGGGCAGGTCCCTTGTAGGACAGGCTTTCCCCACTAGGTAAGTGTTCTAGGAACCCATTGACATCAGTGTATTAGCTAGCGTTGTTGTGAGAGGTTGTGTTAGGCTTTGGAGAATTTTTTGGGGAGGTTCTTTCAACGAGTTTGCCCATTTCATGAAGGGTGATTTACAAGCACACCTGCCCAGACCGAGCTGAGTATTCAGTAGTTTTTGACCAAAAATGGCACGACCTCTGTGCCCCACTCTTCCTATACATCTGATTTCACTCTGATCGCCCCCCCCCATGAAAAATGTCCTCAGAGGGAAACGTTTTGCCAATGAGGTGAAACAAAAAACGGCAGAAGCACTAAAAGGCATCAAAATTGACAAGTTCAAAAACCGTCTTGAGCAGTGGAAAAAGCATCTTGATTGGGTGCATTGTATCAAATGGAGAGTACTTTAAAGTTGACTGAAGTTTAAACATGTGAGAATAAATGCACAATTTTTTAGAAATAAATTCCGGGTTTTTTGCGCCCCCCCCCCTCGTGTATATCTTGGTGACTGTGGTCTACACCTGTGCCTTTTTGTTTTCCCACTGTGCAGTTGTCAAAGAAATGGCAATTCCCCAAATAGCTCATCAATTGAATGCTTATCAACAGCTAAACCAGATAATTTAGACCACTCATTGGATCTCCTAGCTAGTTTGAATAGTTACAAAGCTTAAGTTAATCAGAAAGTCACGCACATTTATTTATTTATTTATTATCTAGACCACTGAGCCCCAACCTTAGAGAATTACTTAATTATGAGCCCTCACACGATTAGTTAAGCTTTTCTTTATGTAATGGTAAAATGTGTTCAGTAGAATTAGATTAACACTGCTGATCCACTTTTAAAAATATGATAATGACCAAAGTGTGTAACTTTACTTTTAAAAAATTTATTTTTTGGTGGAGGGGAAGAGGTAAGATTTGCAACCAGTAAATCCTGATTCCCATGAAAGCCACAATAAAATCTTTCCAACCTGATTTTGACATAACAAAGCTTCATTAATGTTGATGAAAGCAATGGCTAACTGGTGCTTGACCCAAATTCACAGTAGGGGACCCACTGGGATAGAAAATCATAAACTGAGAATAATAACTCCAATCACTGCCATCCCTTCCACCACAAATTTTAAAAAAAACCCTCAGAATTTAAAATGTATTTTTGTAGTTCGTGATTATGTTCTTTTAAATGAGAAACATCCCTTGAGGTCTATGATAGTCTGCTTTCTAGAAATAATTCTTTTATTGTACTTGACTATATAAATATTCATGTTGCTGTACATGTATATTTCATAATGTTTCATTAGTTACTTTTTGGCCACTGGAATAGTAAAAAATGTTTACTAAGTCCTGGAAGTACCTTTGGGTTGAAAACAATTTTAATTCTTGACCACACAAATTAATTTACTTTTGCCAGGAAAAAAAATTAGCTTTTACAGATCGGTCGTGGACTCAATGATGAAAAAAACAAATCTATATTTTAAAAGAATTTTGAACACTGGTGTTTTAGATTTGGAATATTTGTGTTTCAGTCTTGGAATTGCCACACTGTGTGTGTGCCCTTAGGCAAGTTCCAAACCTCTATTAGATAAAATGTACCCCTCCCATTAATGGAGACAAAAACGAAAACCTCCAATGCTTCCTTAAATGGTCACACTTTCAGAGAGATTGTATTATTTCTGCACATTCCCAGATGAGATCCAGAAGATTTTTGGAGAAAGTGAGAAAAATGTTTCAAGTTCGCCTTTCTAAAACATACTCAGATTGTATCTAATGGGATGAACAATATGGGCTAAAAGTCATTGATTTCCTCTTGTTGCTTTTGGGTAGCTGATTTAGATGATGTTACTCTTAAATCATGATGCCACTTAAGAAAAATAAACAAAATTACCCGAAACAATAGCTCATTGGGGAATAGCTGTGAATTTCTCACCAACTAAGACTTCTGGCCAATAAGGCGCCAACTAACTATTGTTTCTTTCTAGAACTAGCTTGAGTCCTCCTTTTCCTGTAAACTAAGCAGTTAGTCACAGTTTTCCATCCAGTATACAAATCATGGCAATTTGCCACAAAGAACTGGCTTTTTATGTTCAAATACTAGAAGCCTGGAAGATTTTCATCATGGATTTTGCTTCAGGAAATCTTTTCGGGCATTCTCTTTCTGCCCCTTCTGCCTCTGTTTACATTTTGCTAAACTTTAAGAGGCTGGATAAATGGTGAAGAGAGAAAGTGTCTTTATCTGATGTTTCCTAAACTTTGTGCCTTACTAAACGTACCTGAAAAAAAGGAAAACTCAAGGTGACAAATGCAAATTTAAAAAGATGATTGGTGGAGGTAGTGGCTCATTCTTGTAATTCCAGTACTTTGGGAGGCCTAGGTGGGAGGATCCCTTGAGCCCAGGAGTTCAAAACCAGCCTGGGCAACATAACAAAACCCTGTCTCTACAAAATAAATAAATAAATAAATAAATAAATTAGCTGGATGTAGTGGTGCGTGCCTGTAGTCCCAGCTACTCAGGATGCTGAGGTAGAAGGATCGCCCAAGCCTAGGAGGTTGAGGTAGCTGTGATTGTTGTGATCATGCCACTGAACTCCAGCTTGGGCAACAAAGTGAGACCTTGACTCAAAAAAAAAAAAAAAAAGAAAAAAGATGGTGGTCAGGCACAGTGGCTCACTCCTGTAATCCCAACACTTTGGGAGGCCAAGGCAGCAGGATCACATGAAGCCAGAAGTTTGAAACCAGCCTGAGCAATATAGCAAGACCTTATCTCTATTTAAAAAAATAAAAGATAGCCTCCTTTTTCAAAGATAAACAGAAGTATAGCTGTCTAGAGTTAAGATGCAAGAGAAAAGTCAACAACTTAATATGGTGAAAGTCTGGGAAAACACACAGCAGAGAGAAAAGGAGTTCAAAGCATCACATATGCTTGGAGATGTCTTGAGATTGTTGGAATGAGCTTACACAAGTCACGTTGCTTCTTCCCAGGAGTATTGGCGGGTCCTGTCTCATTTAGATATGTTGCTTCCTTTCTTATAACTATGACTTGTGATAAGTTTTACTGGGTGTCATGGGCTGAATTGTGTCCCCCTTCCTCCCAAATCCATATGATGAAATCCTGACCCACAGTACCATAGAATATGATAGCATTTGGAAATACAGTCCGGGTGTGGTGGCTCACACCTGTAATCCCAGCACTTTGGAAGGCTGAGGCAGGAGATTGCTTGAACCCAGGAGGTGGAGACCAGTTTAGGCAACATAGTGAGTCCTCCTCTCTAAAAAAAAAATAATAATAATCCCAAGATTCTAACAATGAAAACGTAAGTAAGTTAAAATGAGGTTATATGGATGGGCCCTGATCCAATCTTTTTAAGAAGAGGAAATGTGGTCACAGACATATACAGGGAAGACCAAGTGAAGGCACAGGGAGAAGGCAGCTGTCTACAAGCCGAGGAGAGAGGCCCCAGAAGAAGCCAACCCTGGTCATACTTCAATCTCAGAATTCTGTCCTCCAGAACGGTGAGACCATGCATTTCCGTGGTACTATGTTACAGCAGCACTAGCAAACGCATCCACTTGGAGATAGTCATGAGAGTGACTGAAAGAACAATGTATATTTAAAAAAGAAAAAGGAAGCTGGGTGCCGTGACTTACGCCTGTAATCCCAGCACTTTGGGAAGCTGAGGTGGAAAGATTGCAAGTTCAGGAGTTCGAGACCAGCTTGGGCAACATAGTGAGACCTCGTCTCTATGAAAAATAAGTTAGCTGGGCCTGGCTGTTCATGCCTGTAGTCCCAGCTACTTGGGAGGCTGAGGTAGGAGGATCGCTTGAGTTCAAGGCTGTGGTGAGCCATGGTCATGCCACTGCACTCTAGCCTGGGTGACAGAGTGAGACCCTGACTCAAAAAAAATAAAGAGTCAAGGCCTGTGTCTTACCATCTCCATGCTTTGCCTTCCACCCGTCCTGCCCGTGTGTGTGCAGGCACGTGCCCGCCTCCCGTGGAGCCCCCTTGTTATCTGCTTGTGAATTCCTTGCCCTTCCTGAGAGCCATTATCTGCTGTCAGTGGTAGTGGAGCATACATTATTCCCAACCAGTGCAAGGGAGGCCGGGAGGATTTATGGAGTCATTGCAGGAACACAAATTCTCCTTTATACGGACTGACACCATAAATGCACATGAATAAATCAGGGCAGAGTGGAAGAAAGACTTCGTTTTCCCATTCTCATGAACACAGGCACCGGGCTGGCCCTGCTGTTAAGCATGTGATTTAGGTGGAGACGAAAAGCTTTGTGTTCTCGCGGCTTGGTGAAGCCCTCTGCAGAGCCTTCTTGGGGACCTTGTGTGAATGGGTCACCTGCAGCCTTGGGGCTGGGACACAGGAGCCACAATAAGGATCCTGCACTAGTTTAGTGTACAACTATTATTCCGACTTTGCCGGAGATGCCATGTATTCTCCTCGCCTGGGCTTTGGCCCTTGGCTGCCTCATGAACTGGCTTTGATTTTTTTCCTCGCTGGGCGCTGTCTGATCTATCAGTTACACCCTCATCCCACTGTGCTGCTATTATTGTTTGCTGAGCTTTAACAACAATTAGTAGCCGGGCTCAGTGGCTCAGCCTGTAATCCTGCGCCTTGGGAGGCTAAGGTGAGTGGATTGCCTGAGCCCGCCGGTTCGAGACCCGCCTGGGCAACTTGGCGAGACCTCATCTCTATAATAACTCAAAAAATTAGCCGGGCGTGGTAGCGCATGCCTGTAATTCCAGCTCCTTGGAAGGTTGAGGCAGAAGGATCGCCGGAGCCCAGCAGGTCGAGGCTGCGGTGGCCGGGAGCGGCCACTGCACTCCAGTCTGGGCGACAGTGAGACTCCAACTCAAAAAACAAAAACAAAACAAAACAAAAAAACAACAACAATTAGTGGGTGGTTACTAGGTGCAAGCACTTCCTTGATCTACCTTGGCCATCAGTATTATCTCCAGTTGCTAATGAAAAATCTGAGGTTTACTGAGATTAAGTTCCTTGCCTAAGATTTCTCAGGCCTAGAACGCTGATCTTGTTTGGGTTCTAGAAGGCGTGGTTTAATTCTCACCACAAATGTGTGTGATTGGTAATGTTATACAAACTTTGCCAGTGAGAAAATGGAGCATTTCTTCATTCATTTGCTAGATGGATTTGTTGAGTGCTGAGTCTCAGGCAGGCAGTGTGCTGGTCGCGGGGCTCAGGGGGTGAGTGGTTGGTCCAAAGCCAGGCAGGTTGAACTTCCCTGTCCTCATGTGGCTTTTGGACACTTGAAATGTGCCCAGTC
>CAUYQG010258221.1:0-33227 GCA_963574415.1 Tarsius wallacei
GCCTCAGCCTTCCAAGTAGCTGGAACTACAGGTGTGCACTACCATGCCCAGCTAATTTTTGATTTATTGTAGAGATGAGATCTGGCCAAATTGCCCGGCAGGTCTCCAACCCGCAGGCTCAGGCAATCCACTCACCTCAGCCTCCCAAGGCGCGGGATTGCAGGCTGAGTCACCGAGCCCAGCGAGTTTAGTTTCTTATGGACCATTTCCTTGCTAAACAATGGTCTGGCCATGTGTCCTTTGAGCTATGGCCAGGCCATGTTTCATGTTTCTTGGCTTTGGCCCCCTTCCCTACCTTGGGGAGGTCAATCAATCTCTCTCTCTCTCTCTCTCTCTCTCCATTCACCATTGTCTTCCTAAGCTATGATCTGCCCATATGGCCAGGCCACCACGTTTTCCTAAGCTTTGGCCCCCTCCCCTACCTTGGGGTGGTTAATCACAATCAATCCACCCCCCCCCCCCCCCCGCCCCACCATCCACTATTGCCTTTCTAAGCTATGGTCTGCTGGCCAGGTGTTCTTTGAGCTATGGCCAGGCCGTGTTTTCCTAAGCTTTGGCCCCGTCCCCTGTCTTGGGGAGATGAATCTCCTTTTCTCTCTTTCTCTCTCTCTCTCTCTCGTTTCTCTCTCTCATTTTACTTCTAAATAAACTACATTTTCTAATCTAAAGAGTTTAGTTTCTTACATAAAGAGAAACATAATTTTCTCTTTTGGCCTCATGAGTAAACCAAGCTCCATGCAGCTTTGATTCTAGATCAGTCTTGCCTTGCTGGATGGTCAGAGAGAAGAGGAAGAAGCACTAGCCTAGAGAGCATGCGATTCTGAGCTCCAATTTCAGCTGCAAATTTTCTGTCATTTCCAACTCCTCAGTGGATTTTTTTTTTTTTTTGGTCTTCTTGGGCTAGAGTAAAAACAAAAAACGAACAGTCACATGTTCAATTCAGCAGCATCACAAAGAAGAAAAAAAGAATTCAGTAACCCTGTATTAATATCACATGCTCAGTATGAAAACTAAAACCAGGTGGTTTAAAACTACTAGTACCAGCAATTCTGTGGGAGATGATGTTGGTCAGGCTAAGCATCCAGGGAGGCTCGTGTTATTTTCTCCTGCTTCTTGCTGTGTACAAATCCCTAGACTCCCAACAGCAGGTATTATCCAATGAAAACAGCTCAGAATCTAGAGAGACAAAGATGGTGTGGGAAGCCTTCGGAAAGACCAAAGGGGGGGCGGGGGCAACATGGATGAGCTCTTGAACCACCAGGCACAGAGTTTGGTGCCCACCCCAGAGGGTGAGATGAATTTTAGGCTTGCCCCTTTTCCCCTGGCTCCAGGTGTAGGTGTAATCACTGCCTTGGAAGCCCCAAGTGCTGCTGGTCTTTGTGACGAGCTATTTCTTCTACTCTGCCCAAAGCCACCACGTAAAGGAAACAATTTGGCACTTGGAGCAGAGAACAGGTGATGATGAGCTTCGCTGGAGACAGAAGTTCGACACTGGAAAACAAACTGAGAGTTGAGAATGCTGGGAATGGATAGTTGCTGCGTTTCCATGTATACCATGCTGAGGGATTCTGGCATCTTGATAAATTTCTAAACAATAAATTGATAATAAATGGTATAATAATAAGGAAGAAAGAATTGCCTAGCAGAAATCAGAGAGTGTAAAACTTAATATATGCCTCAACATAGATATATGATTTAAAGGCCATTTCTTCTACATCTGCCTGAACAGAGCTCCAAAACCCCCATAAAAGGTTTCTATATAAACTTGAGGTTGCATGAGTCTACTCTTGCCTTCCGCAGTAATGGACACTTTTGGTATTTGCCAACGCTCCTGTTTCAAACTGTGTCCACTCTCAAGTTCCAAGGTGCCACGGTGGAGATCCCCTTACTCTCAGGGAATTGCCTTGCCTCCTACTTTACAAGGAAGATCAAGGCAATCCAACACAGGATCCTCAGTTTTACTTTTTCACCACAGCATACTGCTCCAGCACCACGACCCAAATTCCCTTTCTGTCATAGCGAAAGTCCTGACCTTTCTTCTGAACTCCCTGCCCAGAGCTCCAACTGTCCTGACAGAAACTCAGATTCGGCATGACCAGCCTTTGCCATCTCTCCCCACAAACCAGCAACTTCTTTTGATTTTCCCTGGTCTGCCAAGAACATCCTCATTCTCACAACCGCCATCTTTCTCTCATTCTTTTTTCTTTACCCAGTGGCCAAATCCTGTTTGTTCTCCTTCAGCAATATGTTTTGCATCTCTCTTCTCCTTTTCCGGTTTCTAGACGACTACACAGCCTGTTGAAAGGTCTCCCTGCTCTAGACTTTCCCCAGTGACCATTGTTAATCCATCCTAGACAGTGTTGCTATTTAATTTTGTAATGTGCAATTCTAATCTACTCACTCTTGACTCTATGGCTGCCAAGTGCTTCTGTTGTCAAAACACCCTGGCTTTGAAGGCTGCCACAAACTGACTCCAGCCTGCTTTCTTTAGTTTGTTTTCCCACTGCTTCAACATATCCAGTCGGATGAGACTTCACCTTCATGCAACCACCTCTATTTTCCCTCTGCACACGCCTCTCTTTCTATTCAGAATGCTCTGGCAAATGAAATCCTGCCCAGTCTTCAAACCCCAACTCAAAAGCACAAGATGCCTGTCAGCCTTCCTCCTTCCTTATTCCTTTTAATGCCCCCCACCGTATAATCACTTTCTTCTGTGCATTATCTGTCTCATTCCTGGAACACACACTTCTGCCTTTTGTCAGAGTTGTTTAAAGTTTTCCTTTCTCTTTCCCCTTCCAAGCAGTTAGCTGACTCTGGGTCCTTTCTTTAGGGAGGTGAGTGGCAGGATACGATGCAGAAGGATTCTGGGAGCGTTTCTGGCTATTGTTTTCTAAAAGTCAGAGGCCCAAAGGGAGGATAGGGTTTGAGGAAGCAGAATGTCTTTGAAAAACAGGCGAGAAACATCAGACTAAAAGGTAATTCCCCCAGCTGAAGGGAGAAGCAAGTTTTGTGGGTTCTGCTTCCTGGCTGGGGCCAGCTCAGGGCCAGACCCTAGAGAAGAAGAGCTTCCAGGTGGAGTATCTGGAAGCTAAGGCTACAGGCACTAAGGTTTTCAGCCTCATCCAGAAGCTGCAGCAGGCCACCAGGCATGAAGGAACCATGGGGACAGGTACAACATGATAGCCTGAATTGCACAGGACCCTCCCCAAAGCCCTCATTGCTCCATAAGACTCTCTGAGCCTGACACAGTCTTGGTAAGATAGGAGGGAAGGAATAACTGAGATGAAACTTCCCATTTCTCCAGCAGAGTGGGAACTCAGAATAAAAAAAAAAAAAAGTTGTGGAAAATAAAGATATACCATATTTCTTACCACCTGAATTTGTGAATCAATATTCATTCTTCATATATTCAAATACACATATCACAACATTTTCCCTTGAGGATGAGCACCTGACTTCAACTTAACAATGCTTACTGAGTGCCAACCATGCACCAGGCACTGACCTAGACAGTGGAGATGAAGCCGTGAACAAGACTGAAGGCCCCCTCCTCGAAGACACTACATTGTGGCAGGAGGTCAGAGTTCAACTATAAACATACATACATACAGAGATCCATACTGGTACGTGCTACAAAGGAAATCAATGCAAGAAGCAGGAAATAAAGTGTGATGGGAGGTGGGAGTGGGATGACAGAGGGAAAGGCCTTCCTGACTGCTGACACCTGAGCAGGGCCTGAAGGAAGGGCAGCCATGAATCTTGCTTGTACTGAGGGAGACATGGCAGGAACAGCAGGACCAGCAAGGGGCTTGCCCTGAGAAGAAAATAAAACTCAGCCACCCTGGGAGGAGGTTGGTGATGTTAGAGCCAGGGAAGGCGGTCTTGCTTGCTCTCTTGCTTCTCCCACAGAGTGCCAAGCATGCTCAGGAAATATCTGTTGAATAAAAAATGAACCAACATGGCCAATTAGGCCACACTGAGAAGTAACACATAAAAAATATAAATGAATAGAGCATGAAAATGACCCATAAGCCCATATCCTAGATATAACCACTCTGAACTTCCAATGTTATTCCTAATCTTTTATTATTTGGAGATTTTATTTTATTTTTTTCCATACTGGAGACAGTACTATGTTTTGTTTTCTTCTCTCTTAATCATATTGTAATTTTTTTTTTTTTTTTTTTTTTTTAAGATAAGTTCTCACTCTGTCCTCCAGGCTGGAGTGAAGTAGCTGGAACTATAGGCATGTGCCGCCATACCCGGCTAATTTTAGTATTTTTTTTAAGAGACGAGGTCGCACTGTGTTTCCCAGGCTGACCTCAAACTCCTGGGCTCAAGCAATTCTCCCACCTTGGCCTCCCAAAGTACTGGTAATACAGGTGTGGCCTCTCATATTGCAATTTTTAATATCACCCTTTAACTCACTGAAATTCAGTTTATCTCTATCTGACTTCAGTAACTTGGGCAAAGTGGTCATGAGGCAATGGTCTCTTTCAAGGGTCACAGAGGGTGCTCAGTAACCACTGAATTTTTTTAAGGGGAAAGATCCATAAACCTTTAAACCCTATAGACCAAGAACGAGTAAAAGTGTATAGGCCTCCGTGGCCCCTTGTGGCCCCTGTCGGCAGGATGCCAAAGTCTGGTCTCTGGCCCATGGAACACTGGCTTCATAGTGCTCAGGGGTTTGCCATTACTAGCAAGATGGTGCCTGTGCAATTTCCCCCTCTCTGCTTGGGAGCTAAGTATTTGAACATTTCCTAGAGAGGCATTTTGTTCCTCCTGGACCTCTGTTTTTTACTGCTAGTGGCTGCCCCCAGCTGTTCCTAATTCTCTCTCTGGATGAATGACTCAGCTGGATTCAGAGTCTACAACTTGTGGCTTCTTAAAGGAGCCAGGCCATTTTGTAAAACAATGAAACATGGCTCAAACAAAGTAAAACCACTGAAGAGTACAACCATGAATTAAAAAACACAAAATGTATTTATTTTCAGTGTCCAAGATTATAACTCTTCAACTATGAAAATAAACATGTGCCCGAGTTTCAAAAAAAAAAAAACACAGAAAGAACTTAATAGAAATCAGACAGCAAATTCATGCTCTTCTCTGATATGACCTCCTATCCTTCCATCTGCTTTGGGGACGACTCTTTCTGGAAAGGCTGTGGGACTTGTTCTGAAGTGTCCTCTTAGCCCCAGGAGAAGAACATGTCTGTGGCCCAAAGGGAAAAAATACTGTTAAGCGTTTTTGGAGTCAATGCAGATTTTACAGGTGAACCAACATCCTTCTGGTCTGAAGATGTTTTGGGCTGTGCTAAATCTGCTTTGCCCATGAGCAGCAAATGAATTTATTCAAGACGCGCATTACTGGAAGGAAAGCAAACCTAAGGCAGGACAAAATAAATGGAACATTTCAGGGGAAAAAAAATCCATCATCACCACCAACAAACAACCCTGTTCGGCTGAGATGATCACAGTCAGATGGAGAATGGAGCCCAGATGCCCAGGTGGGTGGGATGTCCAAGGACAGAGCAGCTGCATCTCCGCTGGCACCGCCCAACACATCCAAACCATTTGCAAAGCAGAAAAACATTTCCTTTTTTCCTCTCTCCTCCTCCTCTTGCTTCTTCTCGTTTTTCCTTTCCCTGGAGCAGTGGGGATGTTCCAGGTTGGAACTCTTCCAAGTGAAATGGTGCTGTGTGTTGGGGCTGGAGACCAAGACTGAGGGATGGTGGGTGGGCTATAGGATGGTTCGTCTAGGACTGTAGACATTTCTCTGTACTCTCCCCAGACTCCCCTGCCTGAGATAATAAAAGGT
Source organism: Tarsius wallacei (assembly GCA_963574415.1). Lineage (NCBI taxonomy): Eukaryota > Metazoa > Chordata > Mammalia > Primates > Tarsiidae > Tarsius > Tarsius wallacei. The sequence continues at coordinate 5,818 of CAUYQG010258221.1, forward strand.
GCATTCAGCTGCCTCTGTGGCTGTTTTATAATGAATTCATAGTGGCTTGTTGGGTGCATTGAGCTTAACCAGACCTACACATAAACTCAAGTCTAATTCTATCATGTGGCTTCTAATGCCATCATATGGAGCCTCTGGCAACAAAGCCATTTTCCAATTGTTAATATCCTCTCCCTTCCATGTTCTTCCTGCCAGAATCATTTACAGCTCTATGTCTGACTCTCCCCAGAAATAAATTTTTTTTCTCCCTTTGGCGAGATGATTTCCAGAGAACACCACTTTCCCTGGGACAAATGGATATAAAAGTTCTGTTAATTATAATCAGTAAGATAACAAAGATATTCAGGGTGTCGAATAAGGAAAAGAATGTCACAGAAGTTCTTTGTGTAGTATTTTTTAAATTTATGGTTTCTATCACATTGGCAGCTATACCCATTTAATGAAGAACACTAGTTTGTTCTTCATGTCAACATTTGTTAATGTTTTAATTCATTTCAGAAGCCCTTAAGAAACGCTACATGGCCTCTAGGAGGACAGGGACTTTTGTCTATTTTGTTCAGTCCTGTATTCACAGTTCCTAGTAGAGCACCTGACACTTTGTAAATGTTCATTCATATTTATTGTTGAATGAACTGAGGTCTTTTATAATGGGAAACTGCCAGGCTGGCCATCTTTTGAATTTTATGGTGTGTTATGTGGAACAGAATTGTTTATCCATCTTTGACTTAAGGAAAATTTTGACCTAGTTTCATTCCTAGGAGGCAATGAGATCCTTACAATGGATTTTTTAAAAAAATCTAGCTTATTTCAAATTTGCAAACTACCACATGATATTTAGAAAGTCAACCTTTCTTCCATTACAAATAAAAATTCTATTTTGTGTCATAGCAGGAATCGAGTACTCCTTTGTCAGTTACAAGCTAAGACCTGCCAGCAATAACAAACTGATTGCTCCCCTACGTTATGCCTGAGAAGTGGATGCTGGGAGAAGGAATGTAATTCAAATTAGATATGCTCAGATGAAATTTCTCGACTCTCTACAGCTTGGGGTAAACAACGTAAAAATGAATGCATAATTCTGAAAAGTATTCCATATTGTTTTATTCTTAGGTACTCTTAGTTATTTGAGCCAGTGGTTGAGGAGTTGAGAAAATATAAAATTTCAACCCCTGCTTTTCACAATTAGAAAAAAGCTGATTTAACAGCTTAGAACTCCAGCAACTACTGGCCAAATCTCAGATGAAGCTGTGCAGTGATTCTTAAGTGGCTTTTTAAAAGTCTCTCTCATTTATAATGAAAATATAAACTAAAATCCAGACTGCCATACAATCTTTTCCCAGAGAGAAGTCAGCTCCAAATGTGTTGACAGCGAAAGAGAAGGGCAGTGAGACTCCCAGCAGTAAATCTAGGCCAGCGTGAAAGAGGTAGAACTGAATCCTTTCACTGAAACTCAGATGGAGACCCCTACGAGTTTTCTGAGATTTCTATGAGCCTGAGCATGGGGAATGTGTACCAGCAAAAGGTAAAACTAATTTGTGATCATGTCAAACCTGGAATTTCTAATAGTTCCTTCTTGCACTTCACAAGTTGTATGTGGAAATCCAGTGAGAAGAAATGTGTGTGCATTAAGAGATCCTTAATGTGCCATTGAGGAACTGGGGGTGAAATTTCCATGCTTCTTCTGTTGTGATAGCTTTAAAACCAATTTTTGTTCATTGTGTATATCATCCGGCTGTGAACTTTCCTGTGGATCTGGCTATCTAGAAAATGAGCAAATTAATTACCATTTATCTTAGTGTTAGGGTTACACTCCCAGCGGAGCCTCCAGAATGTTAGGTCAGGCCCATCGGGGGTGTGGGTGTCTGGTGTGTGATCTGGTGCCACATGATAGATGCAAACAATTGCACAGAAGTTAGATTGGAAAAATATAGTTTATTTAAATAGTAAATTAGAGAGAGAGAAAGAAAGAGGAGATTTACTTCCCAAGGGAGGCAAAGCCAGGAAACATGGCAATAGCCATAGCTCAAAGAGCACATGGCCACACCAGAGTCTAATAAGGCAATGGCCACAATGGCCTAGCAATGGCGACTGGTTGCTCGTGGTTGGGTCCTTTAACCCCTCCCTTTGACAGGGGGAGGTCATTAAGGTGCTTGGGCGGTGGTCTGCTCCACATCATCACGAAGGGGCAGGTAAGCACAAGTACTGATGTCAGGTGATGGACAGCAGATGGGTGGGTTAGTCACATGATTGTTGCCATAGTACTGGGGTCTGTCTGTGTCATGAAGGTCATGAAGGGCTGTTTAGGTTAACTTGAGTCTTATGGGTGGAGGCAAACACTTGAAATAGAAAAGTAATTAGTACAAAACAAGCTGGGGAGGGAGGTTGTAAAACAATTATTAGTAGCTACCTCTGAGAAACCTGTTCTGTCCTTGGCTAGTGATTAGAGGGTAAGTTAAGTGAACTGCTAGAAAAACATGAAATTTAGGCAGTGTTAAAGTGGCTGCTCATTGGGCATATTAAATCCATGTTATATCCTCTCACTTAGATAACTGCTGTTTCATGTATTAAATGTTCAGTATAAACTATTTTATTAACTGTATTAGAAGTGAACATAAATGTGTAAATTATTATATAATTTAAGTAATAAAACATTTTCTTTACATGTCTTCTTCTTCCATTGAGTACTTGGAAACATAATCCTTGCACATCTTCTAGGACTTAGCTTCATGAACAGGAAATGTGATTTAACAGCATTTAAGCTTCTGAGAGTTAAATGGATTTGGCTATTGATTTCTTACCAGCATTAGCTGGGTTATTACAAATGTATTCTGTTAATTTGGCTGACAATGAAGTTGACAGTATAACAGCATTACCACCAAAAGCAGCTTTGGTTTAAATCTCTAGAATTTTCGTACCATAGCAGTTTGGATTTGCCAGGGATTTGTGCTTTAAAGGGATTATGTAAAAGATTATTAAAGTTGAACCCTCACAGAACAAGGCTGGGTATTCACACTAGCGATGCAGTTCTATATCCCTCTTGGCCAAGTTGCTTGTGAATGTTTGAGGATTCTTGTCACACTCTAAGTTGCTATGAAAGTGTAGACCAGCTGAAGAAAAATCCTCCTACGGGAAAGGCTGACTGGGAGTTGGCAATTGTAAGCAGGACCCAGCCTTCCTCATTTTAGAAAATTCAAACAGTCTAAGGGCTGGAAATGGAACGGCAGTTCGTCTGAATACTCATAAGTTGAGAAGATAGAAAAAGTGCTTCTTTATTAATTAGAGAAGATAAAATCAGAAAACAGAGTTACAGGTTGGTGTGAGCAGAGAGCTGAAGAGGCCTTCATTCTCCAGTGGAGCGGAAGCAGAGTGTCAGATGGCTGAGATGAACTGAGGCAGCCTTGCAGGGCTTGCAGGGCATTGTGCTGGTCTAGGCAGCCCTCCAGCCCCAGGGTGGACCAAGGGGCCTGGCTGCAGAGGCTGAATAAGAAGCATTACCCACAAACAATTTCAAATAATCTCATAATTAAGAAAAAATGTATTTCTCAAGAGCACTACCTCCCACCCCCATGAAAAGAATTTGGTACAAGCCCAATAATAAAACTAATTGAATTCTACTGGAGCTACTGTCCTATGTGAAAGTGTTGGCTGTGCCATAGCTCCTTCCTCAAGAGAAAACCTCAGCCCCATTCACATGAAAGAATGGAAGACTCTTCCTGAACTGCCAATACAATGACACATTCAGATGACATTAATGAGGGCGGTACTACCAACCCTCCCCCACCAACATGTTCAACAAATGACCCAACATATTCAAAAGATGACCCCCAAAATTCAAACGTCAAGGTGCTTGAAATCCACTTGGAAGAAATAAGGCTTGGGCCTGCTGATGAATGCTCTATGAATTCCAGAGTCTAGTTTAATCCTATTTCAGTCATTTAGATCTCTGCATAAGAGCTCCAAATGGTGGGGTAAGACATAATTTTTGCTTTTTTTGCAGGGGGTGGTGTCAGAGTCTCACTCTGTTGCTCAAGCTGGAGTGTAGTGACATGAGCATGGCTCATTGCAACCTTGACCTCCTGGGCTCAGGTGATCCTCCTGACTCAGCCTCCTGAGTAGCTGGAACTACAGGCGCACACCACCAGGCCCAGCTATTTTTTGTAGAGACAAGGTCTTGCTATGTTGCCCAGGCTGGTCTCAAATCCTCCCACCTCAGCCTCCCAGAGTGCTAGGATTACAGGCGTGAGCCCTTGCGCCCAGCCGAGACATAAAAAGTTCAAAAGATATTCCTTGACAATACTTTCTTAAAATAGAAATGCGCTCATTACTTTTTTTTTTTTTGAGTTGGGGTCTCACTCTGTCACCCAGACTGGAGTACAGTGGCCGCTCCTGGCCACTGCAGCCTTGACCTGCTAGGCTCCGGCGATCCTTCCGCCTCAGCCTTCCAAGTAGCTGTAACTACAGGCATGTGCTACCACACCCAGCTAATTTTTGATTTATTGTGGAGATGAGGTTTCGCCAAGTTGCCCAGACTGGTCTCAAACTCAAGGGCTCAGGCAATCCACTCACCTTGGCCTCCCAAAGTGCTGGGATTACAGGCGGAGTCACCAAGCCTGGCCTACTCTTACTGATTAAAAGAGAAGATTGAGAGCATCCTAAATATTCATGAATTAGGTCTTCTTTCATACATATGTTGCATTCCTTTTCTTTTGTTTTAACTAGAGAATGAGGAAGCTCGCTATGTACTAATCTGGGAAAAGCTCTGTATCACCTGGTGCCCAAACAGGAAAGTAGAAACCACCTACATATCTCAAGCAGAGAAAGATGAAATGCAGGGACTTGGTTAAAAAAACCACTGGAAGGGCTGAGGAAGGAACAAAGAAGGGTCTCGTACCAGAAGACTGGGAAGCTGCCACCGTACTTTGGCTGGATCCCATGAGCGGTTACTCATTGCTGTTGCCGAAACCACCCCCAGGCTGCTGGAGCCTGTAGCACATATAGTCAGAGCCAGCTGCACGTCCCTGTTGCTGCCATTGCCAGTGGCAGGGAGAATAGCCAATCTCTTCCTCCCACACTGGAACCTACCACCAGTGCCTCCCACTGGAAGAATCTAACATGAAATGGGCTGGATGAGTGAGTCTGGGAAAGGGGATGGAGGATATCTAGAGGGATGGATTTGAACCTAAGAGTTGAGAGACACAATCTGGCACATTCACATTTTTGCCACTCAGTATTCACATATTCCGCTGTACCTACCCAACATCATACCTCTTCCTAACAGAACACAACTATATTTCTCGTCCAGATGAATACAAGTTCACTCACTCCCCAGATGGGGGGACACAGACTGGAACCACGTGAGGATGTAGCCTCAGCCAAGGTGTTCATCTCAGGGTGACATTAAATCCTCTTCCCTTTTAGTCACCATTGCACCTTGGACATTTTTTAACATAAAGGCTAAATTGTCAAATTAACCACCAACACTCAATGTTAAGCATAGTAAGCAAAGAGGAATATGTGTGTAGCTGCTATAGTTTTTGTTTTAGTAACTGGTACTAAAACTAGTTGATTGATAATGATAATAGTTAAATAATAATTTTTTTTTTGAGTTGGAGTCTCACTCTGTTGCCCAGGCTAGAGTGCAGTGTCATGCTCACAGCTACTGCAACCCAACCTACTGGACTCAGGTGATCCTTCTGCCTCAGCCTTCCAAGTAGCTGGAACTACAGGTGTGTGCCACCATGCCCAGCTCATTTTTTGATTTATTGTAGAGACGAGGTCTCACCAAATTACCCCTGGTCTCAGGCAATCCTCTGGCCTCCACTTCCCAAAGTGCTGGGATTACAGGCATGAGCCACCATGCCCAGTGTTTAATAATTGACAATGAGCTTCTTCCAATGTCCAATCCATGTTCCCTTTGCCTTTAGCCAGCACTTCAGTTGTTTGGGGTTCTTACTTGGCAAGATAATTTAAACCTTTACTTCTGAAGGGTCTAAGTCTTTAGCAGTCCTGCAGGCTGCAATATTATTCCAGTAACTTTTTTTTTTTTTCACTCTGTCGCCCAAGCTGGAGAGCAGTGGCATGAGCATGGCTCACCACAGTCTCAACCTCCTGGGTTGAGGCAATCCTTCCACTTCAGACCCCAAAGAGAGCTGGGACTACAGGCGAGCGCCACCATGCCCAGTTAATTTTTAAAATTTTTTTGTAGAGATGAGGTCTTATCATGTTGCCCAGGCTGGTCTTGAGCTCCTGGGCTCAAGTGATCCTCCTGCCTTGACATCCCAAAGTGCTGGGATTACAGGCATGAGCCACCATGCTCAGCTGCAGTAACCTCAACTATTGGACACAGAACATATCAAAAAATTAGCTGGGCATGGTAGCATGTACCTGTAGTTCCAGCTACTTGGAAGGCTGAAGTGGAAGGATCGCCTGAGCCCAGTAGGCCGATTCTGGGGTGGCCATGAGTGTGCCACTGCACTCCAGCCTGGATGACAGAGTGAGACACTGGCTCAAAAAAAAAAGAAAAAAAAAAAGAAGTGCTGAGAGGCACCCAGGAGAATTTCCTGGTCTCCAGACATAGTCCTCTCTGCTACCACCGTGTGTCACCACAACTCAATTACCTCTTGGTAATTCTGATTAATCATCCCAGCCAGAACAGTAACTCTCTTCTTTGCCTTTTTGGTATCAGGGAGGACAATTTTTCCATAGATGGGGGTTGGAGGGGATCATCAGACATCAGATTCTTATAAGGAACGCACAACTTAGATCCCTCACATGCGCCACACACAATAAAGAATCTAATGCTAATCTAATGCACAATAATGCTAAATAGTAAATCTAATGCTAATCTAATGCACAATAAAAAGAATCTAATGCTGCCACTGATCCTACAGGAGACAGAGCCTGGCTCCCTGCTGTTCACCTCCTGCTGTGTGGCTCAGTTCCTAAGGGAGGCCACAAACCGGTTCCGGTCCATGGCCCGGGGGTGGGGGAACCCTGCCCTAGAGGTAGCACTCTCTTCTTGGAACCAAGACCTCTAAACCAGCTGCTCGAAATCTTGCAGAAGAAGGGCAACTATTCTGTGAGCAATGTCCAGGGTGTGATGGTGAGGGGAGCCACTCCCGTTTTCACCCCTTGATTCCTAGGTCTGTGTATCCTGACTGTGAGAGACACAGAACCACTTACTTGTTGACTCAAAGCATGATCCATGTTCAGCAAAGAAGTCATCTAGATTGCAGAAAATTATCTTCCAGATGGTGCCAATTTCATGATCTATTCCTATATTCTGTAATGATAATTTCTTTTGGGTGATGGAGTACATAGTGAACCAATGAGTCCCATGGGCATGAGCCCAATGCTATATACTCTTTTTTGCTGGAAATTTATTTCGTCAACAGCAATGTTGGATCAGGCACCATGTGGTTGAATAAGGCATTTTGTTAAGTTCACAGGTGGTGGTCCTGATAAAAGCACTGCAGACAGTGTATGTACCCCATCTTTAGAAATAATGTCTATTCCAGGTCAGGTGTGGTGGCTCAAGGTGGTAATCTCAGAGCTTTGGGAATCCATGGCAGGAGGATCGCTTGAGGTTAGGAGTTTGAGACCAGCCTGGGCAACACAGGGAGATGCTACCTCTACAAAAAATTTTTAAAAAATTAGCCAGTCATGATGATACACATTTATAGTTCTAGCTGCTTGGGAGGCCAAGGTGGGAGGATCACTTGAGCCCAGTAGTTGGAGGTTGCAGGGAGCTATGATCACAACACTGCACTCTAGCCTGGGTAACAAAGTGAGACCCCATCTCTTAGAAAAAAAATGTCTACTCCAGTAAGGACAAAACCGTGTGCTCTATAATGGAAGGAGTTCCATGAAATAACCTTGCTAACTGATGGCTCACTGGTCCCCCTGGGGAATGATTCCACATCAGAGGCTTGGTATTGGTAGCAAGTTAGTTACTCAGAAGTGACAGTAGCCAGGCCCATGCACGGCTTCTATCCCTGCCAGTGGCCACACTCTCCATGGGCCTATGAGTAGGCCTAAGGGTTGCTGGGAAAGTGGCTGACTGACAGTCACAGAACAGGCCATCCTGTCCAATTGACTGCTGAGAGCCTTATCAATGGATGCCCTATGGGGAGCATTTGCAAGAGACAGCACCCATGAGGAGAGATCCATCTGCTAACCTCTTTCCAGACTTACCATCAATACGCTATAAAACCATAGTGACCCATGGATTGGTGTAGATGTCTACCTCTGGCCATCTTTACACCCAGACAATGTGCTCAGCATTGAGTCCTGAGAGAACTTCCCTTACCACATTCCTGATGTGGGCTGGGATGCTTCAGCAGTCCACACCTACCTGATGCCTCCAAACTGCAAGGAACAACCTGGGGTGGGGGGGGACCAGGCCCAAATTTTTCTTCCTTTGTTAACTGTCAGCTCAAGAAGTCATAGATGTGGGCTGAGGACGAATTAAAGTGGTAGCTATGGGAGTCAGGGCTATCGGCTCATGAAATTTACTTGTGCCTTAAGGACTTCTCAAACCCAATCTAGCATGTACTATTTATACCTGATGGATTTCTGCTGCGCATGCCCAACCTTATGGCTCAGTGAATCAGTGTATTTGGCATCTGCGTATGCTGAGAAACAAATTATCCCAAAACTTAGCAACAAGCATTTCTTATCTCACGTGGTTTCTGAGGGTCAGGAATCTGATAACAGCTTACCCGGAAGGATCTGGCTCAGGGTGTCTCCCAAGATTGTAATCAAGCTGTCAGCCAGAGCCATAGTGACCTCAAGGCTTAACTAGGCATGCTCATGCTGTAGCCCAATGGCTCTCAAATGGGGCTGACTTGCTCCCAGGAAATATTTGACAATGTCTGTAGGCATTCTGATTGTCACAACTAGTGGGAGTGGTGCTACTGGCCTCTAGAGGGTAGTACATTGCACAGGACAGCCCCCCTACAACAAAGAATTATCTGTCCCATAAATGTCCATAGTGCCAAGGTTGAGAAATCCCATAGTTAAGCCCTTCTTTGCTCTGGCCCTCACACAAAACTTGCAGTCTCAAGGGTTACTCAAAACATTGCTCCGAACAATACACTCTAGAAGGGTGTATGTTATCTCAAAAATCAAAAGACCTGCAAAACACTGTTGCTCTTCCCTAGTGATAGGTGGTGCAGAGTACAGTAGATTCTCTTTCGCTTTAGAGAGGAAATGACAATACCATATTCTCTAGGACACTGGATCCCTAAAACTTCACAAAGGCAAGCAGACCTTTGATTTTTCCTGGGGATGATCTCCCATCCTCTAGCATACACATGTCTTATTAAAGCATCTAGATATTTGCTACTTGTTGCTTACCACGTCAATAACATACCAGCAGACTACTGTGCAGAATATCAAGAAGGTCAAGCCGGGCTCGGTGGCTCAGCCTGTAATCCCAGCGCTTTGGGAGGCTGAGGCGAGTGGACTGCCTGAGCCCGCGGGTTCGAGACCCGCCTGGGCAACTTGGCGAGACCTCATCTCTACAATAAATAAAAATAAGCCAGGCGTGGTAGCATGCGCCTGTAGTTCCAGCTACTTGGAAGGCTGAGGAGGAAGGATTGCTGGAGCCCAGCAGGTCAAGGCTGCGGTGGCTGGGAGCGTGCCGTGCCAATGCACTCCAGTCTGGGCGACAGAGTGAGACTGCAACTCGGAAAAAAAAAAAAAAAAGGTCAAGGACCCTGCAGTCTAAAACATGTCAGAGAGTAGCAGAGGCAACACAAACACAGGCCTGAGGTAAAAAGGGAGGTTTTTTTTGTGATTCTCCTGCTGGTTCAGAGCAAACTCCTTCTGGTGATCTTTGCTAATTTGGCATTGAGGAAGAAAAACACCTGCCAGATCAGCAGCTGCATACTAAGTGCCAAGAGCTCTGTCATGCCATTCAGTAAAAGAAAGTACAGCTGGTCTAGAACCTGGTTAATTTGGTGGGAATTTACAGTCATTCTTCAATAACTATCTTCCTTCTGCACATGTCAAACAGAGGAGTTAAATGAGGACGTGGCAGAACAACTCCTGTATTGTTCAAGAGTTCGATGGAAATATGAATTTCTGCAATTTCCCCAAGAATATGGTTTGATTTTACACAGGAAGGGGAAATTCCAGGAAGCTTCCATGGGGCCCTGTCCTATAACAACACTCACTACACAGGTCAGGGAATCAACATGAAGGTGGGTTCTTTTCCTTCCTGAAGACACTTATGACAACTCTATTCAGGAATGAGAAAATAACCACAGCATGGTTGAGCTGACTCACTGGAACCCAATGAAGCAGTCACAGGCCAAAATTTCATTTACTATCTGATTGCCATAAATGAGTCCCCCCACCCCCCTCAATGGTCCAGAGGCATTTTGGGTCTCTAGAGATCAGCACTGACTCAGAACTAATGTCCAAAAATCTACTAAAAAGCCTGGATATTCCCCCTTCCTTAGTATACAGTGAATGACTGCTCATCTTTTGGGGAAGACTCAAAGGAAGATTTATGCTAGATACTTATAGTGATGTTATAGAGTCCTTCCTCAAGGCTTTCCAGCTTCTCCTTCACCTAAACCTTATGGTTCTCAAATCTTAGCATGCCTCAGAATCAGCTAAAATGCCTTCTAAAGCAAAAATCGCTGGGACACTCTTCCAGAGTTCTTGTGACAGCAGCTTTGGGACAGAGTCTGAAAATGTGCCTTCAAAACAAATTCCAGGTGATGTTGCTGCTGTTACTTCTAGGTCACAGTTTGCGCATCAGTCATCTAAGTTTTTTTTGAGTCAGGGTCTCACTCTGCCACCCAGGCTGGAGTGCAGCGGCATGATCACAGCACACTGCAGCCTCAACCTCCTGGGCTCAGGTGATCCTTCTGCCTCAGCCTCCTGAGTAGCTGGAACTACAGGTGTGTGCCACCACGTCTGGCCAATTTTTTGATTTTTTTTTTGTAGAGATGAGTTCTCACTATGTTGTCTTGTCCAGGTTGGTCTCAAACTTCTGAGCTGAGGTAATCCTTCCACCTTGGCTTCCCAAAGTGCTGGGATTATAGGCATGAGCTATTGTGCCAGGCCAGTGATCTAAGAATTTCTACATCTTATAATTGACTAAGGTCTGGAATATGGGTAAGAGGCCATGACTCTCCATTGGGCAACGCAGGTGTCTGTTCCCTAGACCTAGAGATTTTCCAATTATATAAGGCCATGACTCTCCATTGGGCAACTCAGGTGTCTGTTCCCTAGACCTAGAGATTTTCCAATTATATAAACCAGATTTTTTTTGTTTTGTTTTGTTTTGTTTTGTTTTTGAGTCGGTCTCACCCTGTTGCCCAGGCTGGAATGCAATGGTATGCTTACGGCCACCACAGCCTCAACATGGTGGGCTCAAGGGGTCCTTCTGCCTCGGCCTCCCAGATAGCTTTGACTACAGGCACACACCACCACACCTGGATATTTATTTATTTATTTATCATAGAGACGAGGTCTTGCCAAGTTGCCCAAGGTTGATCTGGAATGCCTGGACTCGGACAACTGTCTAGTCTTCCACCTCCCAAAGTGCTGCAATTACAGGCATGAGCCACCATGCCTGGCTACCAGGTAATTCTTAGTAGACTGTCCATCTATTTTGGTTCTAGGGCCACCATGAACAGTTAGCCAACAGCAATGATCTCTGCGCTATGACATTCTGTTTGCTGCTCCAGGTGCTCTGACCATTACAGCAACTGTAGCCACCTTGCTTCTGGAAATTAAGAGCGGCCACTTGCCTCTGCCCCTCCAGGAATCCATCGTCCACTGAAATCAAGAAGTCTATTTTAATGAAGGTATCTCCTCTCAGTGGGGATCTCTTGAGAACCCCCAAACAAAACAGCTGGCTAGAAGCATCTGCCAAGTCTGGAGAAACCTGACCACAATAATATCAATCAAGAAAGACTTTCCTGCTCTTAACTCAATCTCCCTGCATCTTAGAGGGACCAGAAACTGTGGTGTGTCCGAGTTGCATTCAGACAATGAAAAAGAAATATCTCAAGAAGTGGATTTTAAAATATAGGAGCAGTGTACATAAGGTTGCTTTATAATTGAACTCTCTGAGACCCGCTTGTTCAATGTACCAGTAATAATGGCAAATGGTGTGGAAACCATTTTGGTGTGTAGAGGTGGTTATATTTCCACAGAGAAGGTAGAAGATAAAACAGCATGCTCCCAGACACAGCCATGTCTTCCCAAATCCCCAAGGGACCACAGAGAAAGGCAGCTGTGGATGGTATTACCCTAACAGTGAGAGTTCTACCATGGCTGAGAAGCACATTCATGGGCTTTCCCTACCCACATGGCCCTCCCTCACATCTGATTGTTCTGGAGAAGCTGCAAATGTGCCTACCTGCTCGCCAGGTATAAAACAACCCCAACGGATCTCCAAGTGTTAAACAGGAGACCAGGTGAAGCAAACGGCAATTTCATGGGAGCAACCCCCAGGAGTTCAGGCTTTAGACCTCCCTGAGCTTCAACCCTGAATGTTCCCAAACCATTTGTTGGAAAGTCTATCATATCCTCTCTTTTCAGTAAATAATAAAACAAGTTATTTAGATAAAATACCTAAAATAAAATAAGTTATTTAGGTAAAATATTTAAATATATATACAAGTCTGTTTCTGGATTCTGCTCTGTTCCTTAGATCCACTTGCCTACGCCTGCTTGCACTGGCACCAGAGAAGAGTGAGTGAGAAGAGCAACAGATGAGATCAGAGATCACAGACGGATGTTCTGTGTGTGTCCTGGGAGGGTGAGGGGTGGGTCGCGTATAGCCCTTAAACTCTGAATGAGACAGGGGCCACCATAGGCCTTTGATCAGAGGGGTGGCATGACTTGATGAGTTCTGGCAGGATCACTCGGGGGCTGGGCTGTTCTGTGGAAAACAGACTGTGGGGGCAAGAGTCAAAGCAGGAGGTGATAGAAACAATCTTGGGAACAAAAGATAGCTGCCAATACCAGGGTGCTGGAGCTTGGGAACAAAACATAGCTGCCAGTACTGGGGTGCAGAAGCAATGAGAAGTGGTCAGAGTCTGGCTATATTCTGTGGGTAGAACTAAAGAGATTTCCAATGGATAGGAGACACAGTATGAACCAAGGGGTGAAGTCAAGAATGAGTCTAAGGGCGTCTGAGTTACTGGAAAGATAAAATGACTACTGCCTAACATGGGAACGCATGTGGCAAGAGCAGGTTTCAGGGAAAAGACCACATTTTAGACATGTTTAATTTGAGATATCTCTATGTTACTTGAGTAGCAGTGTCAAGTAGGTATTCAAGGCACAAGTCTTATGTTTAAGAGAGACATCCAGGCCAGGGACAATGTGGGAGTCTTTAGAGTAGAAATAGTATTTAATGCCAAGGGATTAGATCACCAATGGAGTGGGCAGACAGAGACAAGGTCCAAAGGCTGGGTCCTGGGGCATTCCACAATCAGGACATCATGGACACAGGAAGAAACCAGCAAGGAAGAATGAGGAGGAGCAGCCTGTACAGTCAGAAGAGGGTGTGGCATCACTGAAGCCAAGTGAAGACAACAGTCCAAGGAGAATAGGTGGATCAGGTCTATGAAAGACCGCTAACAAGCAGAGAAAGATGAAGACCAAGTATCTACTACTAGATATGAGAGAGACCCCCCCCAAAAACCGGAATTTTTTTTGGAGGGTGGGCCCCTTGTAGTACAGGCCCCCTACCGACCCAGTTAAGTGTTCTAGGAACCCACTGGCATCAGTATACCAGCTAACATTGTTGTAAGAGGCTTAGTTTGGCTTCAGTGATATACATATTTTTAGATTCTTTCAACACATTTGCCCATTTCATGATGGGTGATTTACAAGCACACCTGTCTACACCACGCTGAGTGTTCAGCAGTTTTTGCCCAAAAATGTCATGACCCTGTGCCCCACCCTCTCTGTTCAATCGATCTCACCCCGAGTGACTTTTTTTGTTTCCCTGGATGATAAAAGTCCTCAAAGGGAAACACTTTTGCTTATGTGGAAGAGGTAAAACAAAAAACATCAGCACTAAAAGGCATCAAAATGGACAAGTTCAAAAACTGTTTTTAGTAGTGGAAAATGTGTCTCAATAGGTGTATTGCATCAAATGGGAAATACTTTGAAGGTAACTGGTTTAAAAATGTAAAAATGAATACAAAATTTTTAATAAATAAATTCCACTGTTGAGGGGGTGAAAGATTTTTTTAGTTTCAAAATGTATCTCTGTTGGACATACTATGTGCAGTCAATGACATCTTGTTGCACTGAATCTGATCGCTATGTCAGTCCTATGTACTTGGGAAAAAGAATTTAAACACAACACATTATTGAGGCTCCCTATTTTTAAGGTGATTGTGTATATGTGCATGCATATATGTGTATTTAATATAAATTAGCATCTTTTATTTTTTATTTTTAGTTTATTGGACAGAATGTAACAATGCTGTGCTAAACTAGAAAGTCATTATGATATATTGCAGCAATCATAGTAACAAGTGAGAAGTTACAAATTAGAGATGCAAAGAAAAATAAGAAAGAGAAGACCAATTTCCAGAAGTAGAGATTAACCCTGAGGCTGGACTTTAAGCATGCAGCTATCCTGAATTAAAAGGGTATTTTAAACATAAAGGTTTTAGAAATTAATAGTTCTTAAAAAAAAAAAAAAAAAACTACACCTATTAGGTACTTCTGAAGACAGAAAGTGAAAATTCATCATTTTTAGTGTCTGTCAGTTAGGAATCTCTTATTTAGTACTTTCATGGGCCACATTCATATTGACGATCACACTGGTGATCTTGATGGATGACAAGACCTTGAACTGCTTTCTACATCAAGTAAGACTGCATTCCTTTCAATGTTTCTGGTATTAAGCATACTTACCTTAATCATATTTTTGAAAACTAACACAGTATGCTACATATTATTACATATAACAATCCTCTCATTTTCCAACCATAAGGATATTTTAAACATTACAGATTTTCTACTATTTATTTAAGCACAAGGTTTTCCCTTTCCCTAGTTTACTGAATTATTTATTAGTTACACCGTTTCTGTGCTCTGTGCCAAGTGCCACTTCTCTCCCCCTTTTGCAACTGGAGTGCAAGTATCCTATTTCATTATCGATTTTAAAGCCCACCTGAAGCTAAAGAAGTGATTATTCATAGGGATGGAATCACTGGGGTGGGAATAAATTTCAAAAACATTAGGATTTTTTTTTTTGAGTCGGGGTCTCACCCTGTGGGCTTAACAGGTCTGGGCTCAGGCGATCCCTCCACCTCAGCCTCCCAGAGCAGCTGGGACTACAGACATGTGCCAATTTTTTGATTTTTTTGTAGAGATGAGGTCTCACTATGTTGCCCAGGCTGGTCTTGAACTCAAGCAATCCTCCTGCCTCAGCCTCCCAAAGTCATTTTGTTTTTAATACTGGGAGTATTTGCTGCTGTTTTGATTGCTAATAGACAGTAATATACAGGTAATGTATAACATCTTTATACTAAGGTGCAATTATTTTTAGGCAAGATCCACACACCTGGTGGGCTTCCAGGACTAAAAAGGCTGAAACTTGGTTTGCTGACAAAAGGCTCATCCATTTCAATCCAAACAGGAATTGATTGATGGAGCATCCTCATACCTGCATGGGAGCCTATGCAAGACACTGTAGATAGATATTTTTTCAAATGTTATGGTGCATACAAATCAACTGGGGGTCTTGGTAAAATGCAGAGTTGGATTCATAGATCTGGGGTGGGACCGGAGATGCTGCATTTCTAGCAATTGCCCAGGTGGTGCTGATGCTGCTGGTCCACAGACCCTAACTTAAATAACAAGGCATAGAGCAGAGACCTGTAATCCTGGCTGCATGATATGGGGAAACTTAAAAGAAATACAGATGTCTGGATCCCACCTCAGATCAACAGAATCAGAATCTCTGGAGATGAAATTCATGGACTGTTTATTTATTGATGCGCCCCAGATGCTATGGTCCAAATTGCACACCTATCCCCACTGAAATTCATAAGTTAAAGCCCTAATTCCCAGGTTCTCTCTCTTCCCCTTCCTCTCTCTGCCATGAGGGCACAGTGGGAATGTGGCTGTCTACAAAGTAGGAAGAAAGCCCTTACCAGAAACTGCCCATTCTAGCAAGATGACCTTTGATTTGATTTTCCAGCCTCTGAAACGTTGAGAAAACATATCTCTGCTGCCTATAGTATTTTCTGATGGTAGCCAGAGCAGTACCGGGTAACTCCAATAATACACAGCCTAGGTTGACGACCATTGTTGTAAAGGGTGCTGAGGTGGCATCATCATAATTCTGTTTGAGGACACTTACAAGCTACTTGGAAAGCTAAGGACATGGGCCTATAACAGTAATAGGTAGTCAAGTGTAAGACTGAGTCAGAGAAGTAGAATATGAAGAAATTCAGATAAGAAAGCAGCCACGGCTGGAGTAATACAGAAAGAGGACTGTGCCATTTCTTCAACAGTTTGCTTTTGTTATTTATTTATTTATTTATTTATTTACTTATTTATTTGAGTTGGAGTCTCACTCTGTCGCCCAGACTGGAGTGCAGTGGCATGCTCCTGGCCACCGCAGCCTCAACCTGCTCGGCTCTGGGGATCCTTCCACCTCAGCCTTCCAAGCAGGTGGAACTATAGGTGTGCGCTACTACTCCCAGCTAATTTGTGATTTATTGTAGAGACAAGGTCTCACCAAGTTGCCCAAATGGATCTCAAACCTGCAGGCTCAGGCAATCCACTCACCTTGGCCTCCCAAAGTGCTGGGATTACAGGCTAAGCCACTGAGCCCAGCCTGCTTTTGTTTTTTTAAATTGAAGACAATTTAAATTATACAATAAAAAAGGCTGCATGGATATTAAATATTCGGATATGAGTTTTGGCCTTTCTATACATGTGTGTAATTACTACTCCAATCAAGATACAGAACATGGCTATCAACACAGAAAGTTCTGTAGTATCCTTTCCTGCCAATTCCCATCATTCCCAAAGGCAACCACTGCTCTGATTTCTATCACTGTTGATGAGCATTGTCTGTTTTAGAACTTCCCATAAATGGAATCATACAGGAAGTGCTCAGATAATGAGCTTCAGTAATAACAGGCACTAGATGGCATGCATCTTCGTATGTAATTGCAAATGAAACACACAACAGGGTCCAAAATATATTCTAGACTAAATTTATTAACATGAATCAATTGAGCTCTTAGATTTAGCTCCCAGTTATGCAGAAAAATGAGTAGATTAAGAAAAGGGATTGTTTCAGATTTTAAAATACCTATGCAGCATAAGTCAGATATAATGCATGATTCTGACCTAAATGCTGATTTGGACAAGTCAGCTTTGGGGGGACATTTGGGGGATAATTAGAGTAATTTGAATATGATCTGGGTATTAGATGCAATGAAAATTTATTGATAGGGAAAAATATTAAAATAAAACAAGCAGTTTACAACATTATGATCTCATTTTTGTTAAAAAAAAATGTGTATAATAAGATCTGGAAGTATATATAATAAAAGGTCAACAGTTATAATTACCAGTTGGTGGGTAGCTTTTTTATTGCTGCCATAAGAAATCACCAAAAACTTGGTGGTGGCTTATAGCAATATAAATTTATTATCTTACAGTTCTGTAGGTCAGAAGTCCCCCATAGGCCTCATGCCGCTAAAATCGCACTGGGGGCAGGGCTGCTTTCCTTCTGAAGGCTCTATGGGAGAATTTGTTTCCTTGCCTTTTCCAGCTTTTAGAAGCTCCCTGCATTCCATGGTTCCTGAACCCCTCTTCCATTTTCAAAGCAAGCAATGACTGACTCAGTCTTTTCACATTACATCACTCTGAATGTCTCTTCTGCCTCCCTCTTCCACTTTTAAGAACCCTTGTGATTACATTGGGCCCACCTGAAACTCTAGGATAATCTCCTTATTTTAAAGCCAACTGATTAGCAACCTTAATTCCATTGACAACCTTAATTCCTCCTTGCCGTGTAACCTAACATAATTAAAGGCTCTGGGGGTTAGGAGGTAGATATCTTTGAGGCGCCGTTATCCAGTCTACCACGCTGAGAATACAATGTTTTATATTCTTATTGTTGCCTATCTGTATTTTCTGACTTTATACAATGCACATATGCAGCCTCTGTCATAACAAAAAGCTAATCATTAATGGTTATTATTCTGGCAGGTGTTTGTAGTCACCAGTTTCAGATGGAAAACCACTCTGGAATTTTAGTTAAGCTGGTACTCACAGGCCGTCACCTCAAGGAATGAGAATCGCATACTTATCATCAACGGGGTTCTTACATCCGAGGATACCAGTTTAATTAGCCTGAGGGTTTCACTACTGAAATTCTTCCCAAATGGCTGGGTTCCCAGAAAACACCCCTTCAGTGCTAGCATGGCAGCTAAATCATACTTCTTAAGAGTCAACAATTATTTAGCCCAGAATCATCAATATGCCAAATGGTGCTTTCAATTATGGGGACCTAACACCTGTATCCTGGTGGAAAGAAAGCAAATTATTATTTGCTAGTTTGACAGCTTAGGGGCAAAGCAAAGAAGCTTTCCAGGACTGTGAGACTGGAGACAACTTCAGTAAATATTATCCTGCTCACTGAGAATTAATATTAAACTAGTTAGACACCATGAATTGTTGAATCAGTCAAGCACAACATGGAAAATCACCTTTTGTATGGGAGACTTTAAGTAGAGCACCATATTCAAAGAATTATATCGTTAACAAATTTCAAATAACTGAATAGCATTCCGCTGAAGAGATGCAACCAATTCCTTAATGTTTAAAGCTAGAAGGAATCTTCGAGAGCATGTAGTCTAGTGTTCCTAAAACTAGGTCAACAGTCCTACCTCCCATCCCCCACTTCTTTGTTTTCTGCAGTATTTTTCAAAGTCTTGAATGTGCTATTGTGCACTGTGAATCTCCAAGACTGACACATGGTATTGAGGGTCCACGGGATCCTTTTCTTCACACATAATCTTTTCATATATCAAGGGCCATGACTGATGATAAGAACCATCTGGGCAAACACTGATGTTTCATCATGAACATCACTTTGTAGAACAAGAAACTAATGTCCAGCATGGCCAAATGATTGTGTGAATTCAATGATCACAGAGCTGGCCCAGAATCTAGTCCTGCCTGTGAAACTATCCAGAGAGAACTTCTGTGTTGAAGCCTGTGTGTTCTGGGCCCTGGCAGCCTGAAGAAGAGCAATGAAACCATGAAAAGATGAAAACAGAATCTACAAGGGAAGGCAGAAAAGTCAGTTACCCAAGAATGTAGCTTCCTCCTCCTTGTTTTTTGTTCAACCTAACATTTATCAAAGACCTACAATTTCAGAAGAGGCCCTCTGTGTGTTACAGAGGACACCAAAAAGCTTATGAAAGACCTGATTCTGCCTTCACAGACCTTAGATTCTTACTGAGAAGACATGCAGGAGGCTGAAATATTAGCAACAATCCTATTTTCAAACCACTTATGTTCTAAGCACTTTCACATACATTTTCCAAAGCTCTTACATTGGGCAAGTATGATTTGTTCCTTTTTTGAGTCTCATTCTGCCGCCCAGGCTGGAGTGCAATGGCACGCTCATGGCTGCCGCAGCCTTGACCTGCTGAGTTCAGGTGATCCTCCTGCCTCAACCTATCAAGTAGCTGGAACTACAGGTGCATACCACCACACCTGGCTAATTATTTGATTTATTGTAGAGACAAGGTCTCGCCAAGTTGCCCAGGCTGGTCTCGAACCCCTGGGCTCAAGCAATCCTCTCACCTCTGCCTCCCAAAGTACCAAGATTACAGGCATGAGCCACCACGCCTGGCTGATTTGTCCCCTTTTATAGACAAGAAAATGAACAACTGATCTGAGAGACTGCCTCAAGAGCAGAAACAAGTAAATAGACGTCACCTTCCTGTCACCCTATAGCCACCACATGGGTAGATTATGATACACTTTTGGCTTTTTTGGTGCTTTGGGGGCATTTACACTATATACAGGAAATTGTTTGACTACCCAAAGTTACTGCTATTACCAAGGTTGATTTTTTAAAAAAAGTTTATAAAAGGAAGAAGGACATGGCAGGTCAATGGGGAAAGAAAGTGTGAATATGGATGGCATCACATACATTTTTAGCAAAGATTTTTAACTACAAAAACCAATGTTCATTATAGAAAACTTTGTTTCTACAGAAAGATTGAAGAAAAAGATCTGCACTCTCATCCACCAAAGAAAAGTAGTGTTTAGCAAACCCTTACTCCACACATTTCTAAGGTCATATACACACTATAAAACTAACACTCTGCCATTCACCTTAAGCTTTTGAAGATTCTTCAGCTTCAAATATCTAAGTGGTCACAATAACTTGTTCTTTTTCAATCTACAACATATTATAGACGACAATGACAAAGACGCTAAAAACATTCATGTTTGAGGTTTCTCAATTATATTTTGGAAATGAAGCAGTGATGAATGGAGGGCTGGGGAAGTGTCCTTACAGGGTCTATTAGCATCCTACCAACAAAAATATTTTATCCTGCCTACCGCAAAGGCTCCGGTGCTGTGACTGGAGCCTTTGATCTTGTGTCCACTCCACATATGGTGTTACTAAGCATAATCAAAGTGCAAATCTTCACAGAAAATTACAGAGACTCTGAAAGGGGGATGGATGCTTCCTTCCTCTAATTTCCTTTCCTGCCATGTTCCTGGTCTTAAGTGAAAAAAGATTTGGCCTTTTGATGAAATCTGCAAACACTTTTAGAGTATTTACACTGTATATAGTCAATTATCTAACTGTCTGAGATTATTTCCACTACTGAGATTGACAGTGCTTCTTGCCAGGCTAGAGCTACAGTTTTCAGTGGCATGGGTATCAAACTGCCTCCTTCACTTGGGCCCTATACAGTGACATTAGAATAAGAAGACATCTACTGCTCCAGGGAAGAGGGGCGTGGCACATTCACATCTAGATTTTGATAGCAAATCTTTGAAAATTTATAAGATGAATTGTTAACCCTTTAAGACAAACCTCTTCAAAATAGGTAAAGGTGGCTCCCTATAAATATTTTTAAGGCATTAATTAAACAATTCAGATTAAGTTGTAAAAAAAATAGTAATCTTTTAAGAATTAATTCCCTGGCCAGGCATGGTGGCTCATGTCTGTAATCCTAGCACTTTAGGTGGCCAAAGCAGGAGGATTGCTTGAGGCCTGGAGTTCAAGACCAACCTGGGTAACGTAGTGAGACCCCCCCCAAAATAGAAAATAATAATGAAAAATTACCTTCAAATATATCTGTCATTCCACAAAGAGAGTGGGAGACAATTTCTGATTTATAAATTGAAAACAAAACTCACATTTTTGTCAATCATCTTTGCCCTCTTATCAACATACCCTCACTAAGTCTAAGTGACCTCGATGAACTTGGACTCAGAAAAGCAAACCCCAGGCAAGTTTGCAGTTTGGAAGCTTTTAGATCCAGAAAGGTTCTGTGTGTTGTTTCTCATGGTTACTGATTATTGTAACCAAGCTTTATGCAAACTATTTTTAATAACATCATTATCAAGAAAAAAAGATATCTAAAGCATTATTCAGAAAGTTTAATCAAGTACAGGCAAGTCCACTTGCAGCTGGTAGACACTGGTATGGCTGGGTTGTTGTTCATGGCTGTTGTTTCCAGACTGGTCACTACCCTAACGGTACCAGCTGTTAAATATTTGACTATCACCCAAACTGGCCTCATTAGTTGTAAGTATTAGTCATATATCAACTTGGAGCCTACCAAGGTCCATCTCAAAAACCTGGGGTCAGCCAGGCATGGTGGCTCACACCTATAATCCCAGCACTTTGGGAGGCCAAGGTGAGAGGACTGCCTGAGCCCAGGGGTTCGAGACCAGCCTGGGCAACTTGGCGAGAACTCATCTCTACAATTAATCAAAAAACTAGCCAGGTGTGGTGGTGCGTGCCTGTAGTTTCAGTTTCTTGGAAGGCTGAGGTAGAAGGATCACCTGAGTCCCGTAGATCGAGGCTGCGGTGGCCATGAGTGTGCCACTGCTCTCCAGCCTGGGTGACAGAGTGAGACTCCAACTCAAAAAAACCCCACAAAAACCTGGGGTCACAAGCCAGTGGTTTAGGTTGGGTTTGCATTCCACCATTATAGTGACAGAACATTGCAGAAGTTAGTTAACCTCTCTAGCTCTTAGTATCCTCTCTTCCAAATGGGGGCTATTAATAATCCTCACCTAATTCCTTCATGAGATTTAGATTGATATTAAAACCAGATATATGAAAACTTTTTAAAATTTTAAAATGATTTCAAAGAAATATGTAACATTTGTACATCAGTTAGAAAATGCTAAAAAGTAGAGTGAAAACAATTACTTATTTTTTTATCACCTAAAGATAACTGTTAATATTGTTTATTTTCTTGGTTTGTTTCTCTTGCTTATTTTTATGAAAGCTTTGACAATTCAACAATGGTTGCTGAGTACCATAAAAATGAAATAAAACAAGGCAATTGCCCTTCCAGTGTGGTATGGTTATAAATGGCGAAATAAATATTATTAGTGTAGTATGTAGAAATCCAAATAAAAGAACAGTGGAAAGTTGTATCATAAAATACAATTACTGGTCTGGTTTCTAGAGATGACAAATATTTTAGTACTTAAGAGTATAGGTATAAAAGAAATACTTTTAACACTTGAGCATTTCCTTAGGCAACTGACTTAATCCCATTCTAGGGAAAGACAATAGTATATTACTGCTATAAAATTTCAGTTACATATAAACAAACTCCATACTGTAACCATAAACAGTATGTGGATTTGCCTTGTTTCCTAAGTCATTATGCTCAGTCAACATCTGCCTTTCCTTTCTGGCTTGCCAGAAGTGCCTACAGTTTTCACTGTGTTCTTGTAGATACACAATCTGTTTATACATGTAGGTTTCAACGCATCAGGCTTCTTTGAACTGATGGATAAGGATCTTCCTTGGACATAAAAATCCAGCGTGTTGGAAACATTCACTTTGTAAACGGCCTGAAACACATCTGGTGTTTGCTTGCCACAAAGGTATTGTTTTTTGTTTTAGTTGGGGTCTCACTCTGTTACCCAGGCTAGAGGACAGTAGCATGATAAGGGCTCACCACAGCCTTAACCTCCTGGGCTTAGGTGATCCTTCCACCTCAGCCTCCTGAGTAGCTGGGACTACAGGCGTATACCACCACGTCCAGCTAATTTTTAATATTTTTTTGTAGACATGAGGTCTTGCTGTGTTATCTAGGGTGGTCTGGAACTCCTGAGCTCCAGCGATCCTCTTGCCTTAGCCTCCCACAGAAATTTCAGGCATGAGTCACCACGCTTGGCCACATTGCAGGTTTTAGTTCTTTCTTATTTTCCTCTAAAAAAGTAATTGCTATGACAGCATACCATACTCATTGTATATAACTAGGATGGCACAATTCTCCTGGATTATTATCTTACATAAATTCATCTCCCCAACCTTGCATAGGCCTCATCTTACTCCTCTTATCTCCTGCTGCCCAGCAAAGGAGATACTGAAAGTCTCAATAAACCCTTAAAAATTCTAGTTTGATGGTGCCTAAGCTTGAGTCCTCACCAGACAATACCCGAGATTGTGCTAAACAAAATTCCCAGACCCTTTTCTGAAAGTTCCAAATCAGATTCACTGGGGGAGGGCCTAGAATCTTGTATTTTTAAAAAATCACCACTGTAAAATGGGATACTAATCATTTCTGTCTCACTAGGTAGTTTAGGAAATAAGTTATTTTATATAGCATGCTTAGATCACTACCTGGCCCTCATTAAATGCTACCTAAGTGTAAGTTATTACTATATTATTGTTGTTATTATGATATGATCAGCCAATCATAAATGGGTGTTTCGAAGAACTGTCTATTCGCTTTCTCAAACTGAAGCATGCATAAAAATCATCTGGTGAGTTTATAAATGCAGATGTTGTGGTTTTGCCGCTCAGAGACTTTGACTTAATAAGGCTAGTTCCTAGCTGGAGACCTGCATTCCTGTATTTCCCAAATGGGAAAAATGGAGAACTGGTAGGTATTCTGTAAACCAGTGGTTGTCTCTTTCCCATCCCTGATTCCCAAGGAAAAGAAACTTGTCTCTCAGGCTGGGACTAAGATGCAGCTCATTTAGAGAAACAACTTTTGGGGACATTTGTTAACATGAGGACCACTGGGGACTCTCCTGCTTCATCTGTGTCAGGGGCCATACTGCCCCTAGCAGTATGGGGCTAGGCAGGATCAGTTCACAGGAGCAAGGAAACAGCTGCCATCCCTGCAGGCTGCCCTGAGTAAGCTCCAGAATGCTGATCCAGCAGGGTTTGGTCAGCTCTACCTCTCACCACTCTCCCCATTCACTGGGGGTTGCCCAACCAGATCACTCCTCCTCCAACCCATCCTGTGCCAGGAGAGTGCCTGGGCCAACTCCCACCAGCTTCAGGGGCTGCCAAAGACATAGCCTGAAATCTTTCAAACCTCTGTTGCTGACATCCAAGAAGACCACAGGAGACTTGGGAAGACACAGGTGTACAACCCTGGCAAGCCCAAGAAGATTCCATGCCTGGGCAAGAACACCTGAGGATGTTTACACCACATATATGTCTCACGGAACCAGCCCAAACTTGTTTGTGCTTCTGACCTCTTAAACTACCCTCTAGTGCACTTGGGATTTAAAGTGCAAACTTCCCAAAAGTGAAATGACAAAGCTCTTGTTTCTCTCATGAACAGCATTCCTTCTGGATTTCCAGTTGTGATTATGCAAATTATACATTCAAGCGTAATCAATACTTGAATCTCCTGGAACCAGAACAAGCCTGAATCCATCCATTAACAAAGACATTACAGAGTTAAGAGACAGTCATTTAACTAAAGACAATTATGTCCTTGCTTTCACTAAAAAGCATTGCTTTTTATAGAAAATTAGGCATAGCCTATGTTATAATAAAGTAGAATTTACATTTCTAAAAAATGGTTTCCTTCAAACTCCTGTAATTTTCCTCCTTGTTCTTTCAAAATGAAAGTACATTTCTTTTCTCCCCTCCCCAAAACGCTACATATAGACAGGCCTGTCCAAAATGTGAGAAGCCCAGGGTCAGAGAGTGACAGGAGGTCCCTGGCCCACAGCTCTCCTTTGAAACTCTGACTCCTGTGTTACCAGGAATCTCCAGGGGGCCTCCCAGTGGAAACCCCAGGGCTCATCTCGAGATTCTTTTTGCACAGCTGCCCCTTGGTCTTTCAGTGGTCTTAGGAATATATATACTTGTGGCATGACTGGCCCCTAGGGAAACAGATGGAAAAAGGCCTATATAGACTTAGGCAGTTAAGCAGAATGCCAGGGCCCAAAGAACCCTGAGCAGCAGTGAGGGTGTGGGCTGTAGGCAGGCATGCCCCCTTTGGAGACCTGAAATCCTGCTCTTAGGGGGAACAGCACAGCCAGAGGACTAGAACACAAGGTCTGAGTCAGGCCTTCATTGCTCTGGTCTGTGAGAGATGTATAAATAGTATCTAGATGGTGCCTGTGTGTTACCCTGATCTGAATGTTCTATCCACACGCCTTGTACACATCAAGGACCTAGAAAGCAAGAACTAGGTAGACAGCATTTTCTTTGTACAGCACTTACTTTGTTTATTTAGGCAGAGATTCCTCTTGAAGTTGCAGTGCAAATATAATGACATCGACTGCCTGCTGAAATCCTTAAAGGGGAATAAGGGAATATTTACTTCAAGTTGTTGTACACAAGCTTGGTTGGATGATACTATTAAAGAATGTAAATGTTAATAAATCTCACCCCAAAGATGCAGATAGGAGATCTGGGAGTTCCTAAATTCTTCTCTCACACGTGTACCCAGGCTTCACCTCCTTGAGTGCCTGCTCACCTCTCAAACTCAGCGCAGGCTCCTCCTCTTCTGACGCCTCCTCATGCTCTCAGCCCAGAAGCCCCTCAGCTCTCATCTCCCAGTACAATCACTGCACTTGACCTCCCTCCCTTCAAAGCCAAGGTCCCTGCTCACCCATGAAGTCTTCACTGACCATGCTGCCTACAATCTCATCTTTCTCTAAATTCTGAATGTGCCTCTATCGCTTGCCTATATAAATTGCTGAATTAGGCAATTACCATCAAACATTAGAATTATTAAAAATCCACCTGCATCTTTGCAGCATTCTCATATCACTGCCTGATATTACTATTTAACCTTTCAGTGCAGTGCCCTTCCCACTAGACTGTCAGCTCCTTGAGGGGAAGATCTGTTATCTTTTTAAAGAAAATGTCCATGCTGTTGCAGAGTAGTCCTCAAAAATTACATTTTCTGAACACCTTGGGTGGAATGAGGGGCCTTATTTTTAGCAAAATGGTTTGCATAAACAAATAGTAATTAACCGCTATCCCTTGTCCATTCTCATTCTAAGCAGGGACATCCCCCAAAGGGGCCATTGATTAACTGTTCCATTCCTCATGGATAATAAATGGTAATACTTCCCTAACTAAGCCAGGCCTGAGCACCGTGGGGCCTAAAGACTTTGAAGATCATCGCAAGCCCAGGCATAAATCAGGAAGGCCCCGCAGGCAGCAGTTATCCGGAGGGTCTGGGGAGGTTACTATATATACGCACACGTGCGGAGCCTACCCCAAGGGCTCTAAGACTGGAGAAGAATTAATGGGACTGAATCACCAAAATCTGACGGAGACACCTTGACGGTGGTAGAACCAGTTCTGAGATTTCTTCATGCTCCTGCCTACAGCTGATCAAGTCCTCAGTTCAGATACCTGAGGGGGCGGTGCCTCTCCCCAGCTACCAGCACTACGACGTCGAAAACCCAAGCAGTCAGGATGGGTTGGCCTGTGCTCTTCCGACAGTAGCCCACGGATAGCCGTGGTCAGGCAACCTCGTGCTCCCCCAAACTTCCTGGAGAACGCTGGCGGACTCCGTGTTGCCCGAGCTACCCTCAGGGTGTCACCTGGAAGACTGCAAGGGACTTAAAACGGGGAAGGCGAGGCGCGCTCCCACTGCTCGGAAGCGGCTGGTGTGCTCGCCTAAAATAAAAAGGTCTCTGTCTGCAAATCCCGTTTGCTCGCCCGGTAATCCTCCCCCGCCCCCAGCCTAGCGTGTCCCACCCGTACAGCTGTTTTTAATCCCTACTTTTCTCACTTGGCGTCCCCGGCTCGGGCTGACCAGACGCGGAGCCACTTAGCGTTTCCTCCTCCCCCTGCCGGGGTCTGTCCTCCCTCCGCCGTCTCCTCTTTCTCTGCCTGCGTCCCCCGGGGCAGAGTGTGGGAAGAACGAATTTCCGCCGGGTTTACTCGCTCCTCGCCGACTTGG